>VDFB02195859.1:0-30778 GCA_007258455.2 Sequoia sempervirens | reverse complement strand
AAGAACATGAAAAATTGAACATGCGTAAAAAGATCTTCAACCACGAGCTCACCGAGTAATTTGGATGTACCACAAATATAGAGAATGAACTAGAGATATCTAAGAACACCAAGAAACAATAGAGAGGCATCCACAACAACTAAGATAACCAAAATCACACACTCTTAATTCAAGAACACTAATGGAGACCAGCAAAACATTATCAAACCATAATTCACACAGAACTTCATGCGTATCTCTGAAACTTCTGGTAGATGATCTAGACATACTCAACAATAAACCCTTTAATCCACATCAGTTAATCATTTACATAAAAAAAAAAACACCTTCATGACCTGCATAGTTCCACAAGGAACCTGGAAGACTTTTTCTTATAATTTTCTCAATATCCTCGACATATACAACAATAGATACACCAAATGCTAATAGTGTTAACATCAATGGCAACCACATATCAGCAACACATCCACAACATCCAACAATCTCCCAAAAAACCATAGTTCA
Organism: Sequoia sempervirens; assembly: GCA_007258455.2. NCBI lineage: Eukaryota > Viridiplantae > Streptophyta > Pinopsida > Cupressales > Cupressaceae > Sequoia > Sequoia sempervirens. The sequence continues at coordinate 30,274 of VDFB02195859.1, read as the reverse complement.
AAAGGAGTCTTACCAAAATTACCATTTACATTTACCTAGTTCAAAGTGTACACAACAGTGCTTACAACTTCACTCCAATAGATGTGAGGCACATTTCCTTCAATCATCATTGTTCTAGCAGCATCCAAAACTATTTTGTTCTTCCTCTCTACAACTCCATTCTGTTGAGGGTTTCAGGGAGCAGATAACTGTCTTCTGATTCCATGCTCATCACAGAGAGAATTAAACTTCCTGGAGGTGAACTCACCACCTCTGTCCGACCTTAAGCATTTTATTTTCAGACCTTTCTCATTCTTTTCCATAGCTTTGAAACTTTTGAACTTTTCTAATGCTTCACAATTTTCTCTTAAGAAAGCAACCCATATCATTCTAGAGTAATAATCAATAATCATCATAAAGTACCTTTCACCATGGATACTTCTGACTCTGGAGGGACCACATAGATCAATATGTATCAACTCTAGTAATCCATTTGAATTATGATTTTTTCTCTTAAAATAAAATCTAGTCTATTTTCCCATCTGACACTCCTTGCAAATTGTGCTAGCAGGCTTCACTAGCTTAGGTAGATCTCTTACTGCTTGAGTGGAACTTATTTTGACAATGTTATCAAAATTCACATGACACATCCTTCTATGCCATTACCAGATTTCAACTACTTGAGCAATTAAACAAATTTCACTAGCAGCATTCAGGTGAAAAATATTACCTTTTGCCTATTTACCTGAAGCAATTACATTTCCAGAGCTTCCATATATCTTGCATCTTCCATCTTTGAACTGGAGTTCATAACCCTTATCCACCATCTGTCCAAAACTCAATAGGTTGTGCTTCAAGACTTCAACATAAAGAACATCATCGGGTTGTTATTATTCTACCACCAAGACAAATAGATCCCCAACACCTAATCCACACAAGCATTGTTATCTCCAAATCTTACAACCCCACGCCATACTCTAGAATTATAAATTTTCTTTTGTCAACTGGCCATATGATGTGAGCATCCGTCAGTCAATGACCCACTCATCCTTTTCTTCACTTCAAGCTGCAAGAGCTTTCTCAACTTTAGCAGATTTAGTAGCCACATGACTATTTTCCTTGATATCAATGAAAACCCAATCATCTTCATTTTCATTATCTTTATCAAACTCATCATTAGTCACTCCTTCAAAAAAGTAGCATTTCTTTTAGAATCTAGATTTGTAAGGCTTGGATCTAGGGACTCTTTCAGGACACCTTGATACAAAATGACCTATTTTACTGCAAGAAAAATATTTGATAGGAAATTTTCCTTTATACTTACCTTGTCCTCTACCTTCTTTCTTTACAATCAGTGCTTCCAACTCTTCTACTTCTCTTTCATCATCTTCAAGTTGTTTCATTTCTTCCTCATATTTGAACATCTTTCTAGAACTCTCTCTCAGATCATATATTTGCTTGTTTCTTCTAGATACAGTAGCCTTAAATGCAATTTTAGTCTTAGGAACAAAATCACCAAATTCTCTCAACTCAAAGGCAACAAATTTACCAATCTGTGTATCACTTGTCACTTTCTTCAATGATTTGGTTTCTTCAATAACATGAGCCTTTGCTTTGTAGGAGGGAGGCAATGATCTGAGTACCTTAGCCACAATTTCTTCCTCATCCAAAATACCACTAGCACATCTAATACCCATCACTAGTTCATTTACTCTTTGCATAAAAGAAGAAATAGTTTCTTCACCCATCTTCAAATTTTCATACTTTCCTTTCAAACTTTGTACCTTAGCCATCTTCACATGTACATCTCCTTCATACAAAGTTTCTAGCTTCATCTACATCTCATGAGCTATCTTCAGACCTAACACATTAGTCATTTCCAAATCTATTAGAGCACTCAGTAAAGCTTCCATAGCTTAGACATTATTCTCAGCCTCTTTAACCTCATCAACAGTGGAAGGACCACTTGCAAGAATAACATATCTATTCTTTGTAATTTTCTAGAAAGGATCACCAATACACTTCAAATGACACTCCATCCTAGCTTTCCACAATGAGTAGTTTGTTCCATCAAATCTAGGACTGTCCTTCTTGTATGATGCCATCTCAGATCACCTCAAGCTTTTAAACTTCTTCAGAGGAACCTTCTCTGATACCAATTGTTGTAAAAATAAGGACAAATAACTAAGAGGAGGGGGTGAACCAGTTATCACAAATTATTTAAACTTTTTCAAACTTTATTTAACTTAATCTTAGATCTGATGAATGAATAATAAACCATGAACAATCAACACATCAGAGACACAAAGAACACCAAGATTTTTATGTGGAAACCCTGTTAGGGGAAAAACCACAGTGGAGGTTATTCCACAATATTATACCCTGTTAAAAGTATAAGAATACTAGGAATGCACTTGCATTTAGGCACACTGCCTAGAGCTCATTGCTTAAATACAAAAGAGGACTCACTGTCCAAAGAAAGGTTTGGATTAAAACCATCCAAATTGTGAACTAAGAAAATAGCTTCTACACAAGCCTAATTATAGTTCTTGTTAAGCACAAGAAAACCTTCTTCACTCTTCACTCAAAATTATTCACACTTTGCTCAATCTTCTTCACACTCTACTCTACAATCAAATGATATTCACACATACACACATAGGAGCACATTGAGAATACTGAGCATACTTTACACTGATGAAACAATCGCTCTTATATATTTGCAACATGAGATTACATCAACAACTTAGTGGGCCAAAAATATAAAACATACTTCTAATGTCGGCCCAAATTTACAAATAAATTTTCAATGTGAATCCACCAAGGTTGGCCACAACATAGTGAAGACCCAAATTAACAACTCCAACACAAGAAGACTTCAATTAATTTCACTTCAAAGATCCACAACACACTACAACCATCATGTCGGCCAAGAACATGAAAAAATGAACATATAGAGAAAAATATTCAACCACAAGCATACCAATCAATGTGGGCATACCAAAAATATAGAGCATGATCTAGAAATGTCCATGAACACCAAGAAACAATAGAGAAACATTTGCAACAATAGAAATTACTAGAAACACATAAACTTCACTCAAGAACACTGACAGAACCCACAAAAATATTGTCAGAACACAACTGTTCACAACATGATCAAATCTTCAAGTGAACCTCTAAAACTTCTAGTAGATGAACTAGATACACTCAATAGAAAACCCTTTAATCCAAAATAGTTGATCTTCAACGTACAGAAAAAGACACCTTCATGACCTTCACAGTTCCACTAGGAACCTGTAACACTTTCTTTTACAATTTTCTCAATATCCTCGACATATACAACTTTCAATACACCAAATGCTAATAGTGTTGACATCAATGACAACCACATATCAGAAACACAACCACAACATCCAACACAATGAAGGTGAAGTGTTTATTATTGGTTGCTCATGAGGTTGCATTGTTTGTTCAGGTTTAGATTTGGGCTGAAGCATTGTCTCATCTAGGATTCTAAGGAAAAATTACCTTTAGAGGACAATGGATTAAAACCACTATGGTGTATAGTAAATATCTCATTGTCAAGTGTAAACTTCAAATATTTGTGAACAACTGAAGGGACAACTTTCATCAAGCTAATCCAAGGATGAACTAGCCATAGACGAAACTGATCCGATTGCGGAATGATAGAAACTATTACGTCCAATTTCTTAGGTCCTATTTGTAATGGGAGTACAATTGATTCAATTGTAGGGAACACAAAACCAATATGTGTTTTAATCCATGCGGTTGGTTTATTATAATATTCTTGATCAAGATCATGTAATACTAAAAATTATTTCATGATCACATTCTCGCCACAGGCGGGATCTATTAATATCCCATTGGTGGGCTTATCATAGATGCATCTAACTATGTAAAGAGGACCATCAGGAAGCTTTTTAAGTATATCATGAGAAGAAAAACTAATATCAAGAGATTTTTTAGTTGTGCCCTTACAAGGGATAACATATATCATACTCACAAGTTCTTCCATAGGATTAACATGGGTAACATGTGGAGTAGAATCATGTTGTTCAATATTTGTATCAATATTCATCACATGAGTTTTTGAAGGTTCACTAGCTTTGAAAAATGATATATTGTGTTTAGGCATGGGATTGGTAAAGATTCGTAAATTTTGATTTGGGGGTGAAACGAACTTATTACCTTGATCATTGACACCCACAATGGATAGGCAACCAAAACCAATAGGTCTTGCACTAAGTGTTTGAGACACTTGCATTGTTTTGTGTCATGTCCATTTTGGCAATGAAAATGACAATAAGAATTTGGTTTAAAGGTGGGGGCAAAAGGATTGGTAGTATCAAGTGGTTTAATTGTAGGAAAAGTGATCATTTTTTGTTGTAGCAATTGACTCATTGTGTTATGGAGAGTATCAGGTAAGGGGGTAAATTGTCTCTTCGGGTCCTCATAGGTAAAGGGCACTATTGCTTTAATAGCTACCACTTGATTATGAACAGGTTGAGCTGGTTGTGGAGGGGGATTGAACTATAAGAAGCCTTTTTTTGGTTTTCTAAAGTTTTGTGAATTGTTTTGGTTGCTTTGTTTAGACTTCTCAGCTTGGTTCGAAGTGGACTTTGAATCACGACTAGTAACTGAGTTGTGATAGTCACAAACGGCTATGCATAAATGCATGAAGGAGGGAAATTTCATCATGGTCAACCTATCTTGAATGTGAGTTTTCAATTTTTCAATGAACATATTTTGGAGATGTGAATAAGGATTTTTTACATCTACTTGAGCATACAATGACTGATAGTGTGAAATGAAATCAGTTACTTTTTCATCAGCATTTTTTTTACACCTCATTAAATCAGCCATGGTATTTTTGGGAGTCATATGGACTTAGAAATGACTTATAAAGCATCAAAAATTCCACTAAATGATTGGATTGACTGATTGGGTAAGTTTGAGAACCACTCCAAAGCAATGCCCTTTAAGGTCCTAGGAAATAGTTTGGCTAACAGTTTATCGTCAATGAAAAAATCACCGCATAAGGATGTATAGGCATTAACATGATTAGTAGGGTCTCCTTTACCTCTATACTTCTCAAACCTAGGCATCTCAATTCCTTGTGGCATCGGTGTTCTTAAGAGCTCTAAAGATAATGGGCTACTACCGACATAGTATGTGGGTGGTGTGGTTTGATTTTAGCTAATGGTGGATATTTTTTTTTGCATGGAGGAAATGATCTAAAAGAGTTGTGTAATGAGGGAGTCATTGTAAGTGGTATGACGAGGGAGAGATAATGGTGATGGAGTGTATGTAATGTTAGGAAAAGTAAAGGGGACACCAAGAGGGGTGAAGGTGGTGGAGGATGGAACATTCGGTGCCATAAAAGAATTAGGAATGCTAGTTGGAATAGTGAAAGAAGGAGTCACCTGACTAACCTGTTGCATGGTTTTTGTAACTTGAGGAGTGGTATAGGTGGGTATGGAGGCGATGGTTGAAGGATGAGGAATGTGAGATCCTCCTTGGCTAACCATTGTGGTTGTTGGTTTGGATGTGTTAGAGTTGGAAGAGGTATGTTTTTGGTATATCTCAACAATTTGTTTCATGACATCTAAACCTTCATCACTTTCAAGCATTCAATGAATGTTGTTTATAGCAGGAATTGCAGTGGTGGAAATTTTTTCAAGACACAAGTTTTGTTGCAAATGTGCTAAATCCTCATGATTGTTAATGCCTTTATCTTGTAGGATGGAATTAGCTTGTGTGTCAACATGAATTGTATGTGAAGGAAAAGGTGTACTAGTGGTAGTATCCATGCCTAATGCACCATTTTCCATACCAGGAGTAGGAGCTTGAGACAACCCAAGGTCTCCAATGAATGTTTTATCGTGGGATGCCATGAGTTGGGAACTTTGCATCACTAAAGTATTATCAATAGGGCACCAAACACTCATACAAATACCACAAGAGGTGGGGTGGATGTAAATGCAATGCAATCTAGGAATAATAAAATGCAAATAATAGAAATTTTGTAAACTGGAGCAGGAATGCAATACCAAAAAATAGAAATGCAGAAACTACTGTAAAAATGACAGAAATTGTTGTGCAAAAAGTGCAACTAGACTGATTCGCCCAAGGTGACGAATGAGTCTAGGGGTGGATTTTTTTGTGTTTATTCATAAATTTTAAAGTGATTTTTTATGATTTTTAGATACAAATTGAATATGCAGATGCAAAATTTTAGTTTTTGTAATAGTTTGAAGTGCAAAAATGAAACCTATATGAGATATTCACTAATGCAAGTTTATAACTCCTGATGCAAAAACAATGCAAAAAGATAATGCAATAGCTAATGTTATGAGTCCTTGGATGCAATAAAAATTAGAAAGATATAATGTGTTCAATATGCAGGTTCACCAAAATGAACCAACATCTTTTGTTTGTTCTATGTACTTCTCTTGCACTCTTAGGGTTTTTCGCCTAAAAGGAGAGAGATAGACCCAAAAATTGTGGTGGTTCACTCAAACTAAGGTATGCATGATGTAATTATGACTAAATGCAATGATTTATATGCAACTAATTGATAAAATTGATTGATTATGAATGCAAAACTAATGAAATGTGCAATATTTGAAAACATAGTGTGATAAGCAAAAATGAACTAGAAACATAAACAAATGCAAATAGAATTGAATGGGACTTTAAAAAGTGCACCTGGAGATGAAATATTGATGCTAGAAGGTTTTGGAATATGGAAAAATTCACTGTTGATGACCAGTGGGACTCATTTGCCACTAATGGCGAATTAGTCTCACTACTGGTAAAATGACCTGAAACTAATTTTTGGTTGTCGGGAACTGAATTTTGACAAAATCAACTTTTCAGGTTGAAAGTGGGACTCTTTCACCACTGATGTTGAATCAGTCCTCCTCCAAAATTCTACAAATTTAGGGGTCAAGTTTGTGGGCCCAAATCTACATTTGTCTTCTTGTTGGGTTAACGAAGTCAAATCTGTAAAAAATGGGCTGAATGTTGTCTCCAAGCTTGAATTAGGGTTTGGTTGACTTGAATCACTTTTATGACTTTTTGACCACTTTCCAACACCTATTTATTTGAAAAATCTACCCACAAGACCTACAAACACACATGCAAAGAGGGGGGAAATGGTTAAGGGTTAGAGTAGGGATTTGCCTTGGTAAAATCCCACTTTGGTAATCAAACCCTTGATAAAGAAAATGAATATGAAATCAAGAAAGGAATGATGAATAAATAACATGAAAGTATCATAAACTCACCAAACCCTTGTTTCTGAAGTTTGAAGATATTTCAATGGTTGCTCCAAGATGCTTGATGATTGCTTGATTGAAGGATGCAATAATGCTTGAATGCTTGAATGAATATATGAGATGATTAAGTGAATATACTGAATGGGGCTTAAAATGGATGGAAAAACACTTATTTATACACACTTATGCCCTAATTACCCAAAAATACATCGCAAGCTGACATAAGGTCTTAATGAATAAAAACTCAAATTTTTTTTTGAATTATTTTGAATTTTGATCCAAGAGGGACTTATTCGCCACCCATGGTGAATGGGTCCCACTCTAGGCTTTCAAGTGGGTGTCGGGAATTAAGTTTCTTTTAATGAGGTTTGTCAGGTTTGAATTCAAAAACACACTTAATTAAGGCCTATAAGTGCATAAAGGTGCCAAATAAAGCATAAAAAAGGTGTAATAGGTGATGACAAGCCTAGAAAAGAGTGAAAGCTTGTTACAAGACTTTACAACACTTTGAAATAGGACTTGTTAAGGGATAAAAAGGGAATATTTAGATGAATTATAATAAGAAGAGTCTAGAAAAGTGTAGAAATGTGCTACAACACTTCAAAACACCTTCACAAGACATCATAATTTAAATATTCAAAACCTAATGTGAATGTATAAGTCACATTGCAACATTAAATCAAAGCCAAATAGGTAAAGCATCATACGAAAAAAAACCTAAATAACCATGAAAATGTTAATGATCCATTTTTCTATGGTACACTCACAATGACCCAAAGTTTTACAATATCTTTCAATCATAATTTTCTCTCTTGAGAGCTCACAACAATTTAGGATAAGTTAAACTCATACTTAAACTTAATATAAATTAAACATATATCATCGTAATGATTGTGGATACGATGTTTTCCTACATCTTTATAATTCATTCAATAGGATGTGTGATTGGGGTCAAGGTATTGTTCCCCCTCACAATCTTGCATAAATAATGAAAACATATAAATATGTTAACATATTGGTATTTCAACTGGAAATTACCAAAATGATAGTTAAATCACTAGCATATATATATTTATTTACTCTCTTTTGAGTATATCCATTTCAAACACATAATAACTAATGACTATGAACTAATCCTAATCGACCATCAAACTTTCCTTAACATAAATTGACAATTGTCGAATAGAAATCTTGACTTACACCCAATGGTTGAGTACCACTTACTTGACTCAACTAGGTTCACTAATTTACACCAACAAAAGACTTAAGATGGCAACAACCTGTTATTTTCCTTGTATCTATATCCTTCTCTCTGATGATGCTCTTCCTCCCTTTCTCAGAGGGTGGAAACATGTTTCCTGAATGCAACTTGCAATCACCAACTTGAGAGTAGTGTATCAATAATCATTTCATAATCCTCACGAAATCATCACATCTTGACAAATTTTAAGCACATGTCAATTTTGAGTCAACTAAACATAATTCATGAAAAACATTAATTTTTCCTGACATTTTTACTAAACATCAAATCATAGAATCATGTGTAATCATCTACTAATTACTTCAAAAGTAAAAAGTAAAACATAGGGGTAAACCCACACAAGTGGTTTACAATTTGAATGAGGAAGGAAAACTTGCAAAAAATGACCCCATGCCAAATTTTTTCATTATGGGGGTTCGAATGAACTCAATGGTTCGAACGAACCTAAAGAGGGCTCGCTTGAACCAGGGTTCAAGTGAACTATTTTAATGCAAGTACAAACCAAAAATCCATGAAATCCCCTTTTTGAAAGGAGGTTCGATTGAACTTGGGTTTGAGTGAACCTAGGTTTGATTGAACCCTTGGGGGTTTGCTCGAACCCCCCTAGTTTGAGCGAACCTCCTATTTCCCCGATTCCTTCTCTTTGTGACCAATTTTTTTTTTTTTTTGCGCTTCAGAGTTCAAGTTGAAGATGAAAATGGTGGAGACTTCACAGACTCAACTGAATCAAGTAGACCCTCAGAATGAGCTATCCAATGAATATAATTTTAATATGTTTTGGTTTTATTATCTATTTGTTTTTAGTTTTATTAAACATAGGTTTTTCATTTAAAATGAAGCTCTTTGTTTTGTACATGTGGAAAAATAGCAGATTATAAAAAAAAAAGAAAAATATGAGTGCACTACATATTGAAGTCCTTGATCCAATAATTTTTTTTTGAATTTTGATACATACAAAAAAAGTTACGCGTTATACGGTTCGCCTATGTCTGAATTGTAATTGGTTTGACTTTGAAACTTGATTAAAGAAACAGTATTCAATAAAAAGCTATCTAACCAAGTGGAAGCACTAGATATCAGAGTTACAAATATAAGTTTGAAAGAATTAGAATTTTATCCTTCATGGAAAAAAAGTTATGCATTATACGGTGAGCGTCACTCCTTAAAAATGTTGTTTTCTAAAAAAACTAGTTTTCGAGGGAGATGGAAAAAGAGGTGCAATCTGATTCCAAAATTTTTGAAAAAAATATATTTAGAATCTACAAACAAAATTTCACAAAACTTTAGTTTGCATCATCTTTAAATTCCTCACGGTTTAGCCGCTATAGGTTCCCAAAAGTGAAGATTTAGTTAGAAAAAAAATTTAGTGTTCAGTTTGGCCAAAAATTGTAAACCATTATTATGGGATCACCCATAGTTAAAGTTAGGGGTGTAACAAGTAAGATGATCGATTGGGAATATAGCTTAGATTCCTGTCATATCAACAATTAATCCCAACTGTATTGCAATCCTATCATCTTAATCATTCTTAGCTCAAATGCCTCGACAACCTTCTATAAATTCAACAAGAACTACCTCACTTCGCCAACCTGTAGTGTTAAATATGACCACTGCTTAGAGTGATGGAGTTTCTATGAATGAATTCATCGTCATTAAATAAATCAAATGCAAACCTCTTTTTAGGCGTTTGTCTGATCAGTTGAAAGAAGTCTTCATACTCGAAAGTGAGGTTGAAGAAGAGGTGCTCTGTAACATACTGGGAGAGAAAATTTTGAACTAGGTACATGTGCACAATGCAATGCTCTTGGAGCATTTTGTGTACACTATAATTTTCACCTCCATGTGTCATGACTGGGGAATGAGGGCAGTGGAGCGACTAGCCAGACTAGAATTTCTCCATCAAGTGAATGTAGACATTGTTGGCCTCAACAATTATCCATGGAGTGGACTGGTGGGTGATGCCATTTGTATTGCAACTACAGCCCAAAAAAAAGTCACCAAAGTAGTGAAACTCTTATACGCAAGGTTGGTGAGGAACAATGTGGGGATGTTTTCCCAATTTCTATAGTCTCATGAAAACCTACTTTCACCTGCCCAGATAGAGCGCCTCCAAGTGGTGGTAGAAGCGATCCATGTGTTGATGTTTTCCCTCTATGCATGAAGAAATTATCATTTTAATACTATCTAACCCCTTTTTGTAATTGAATTTTTTTTATTTTTGCCATTATATATATAAAATAAAATTCATCATTTTATATCTTTGGTGTCACTTCTGTTATGAGAAATTTTATTTTTGATTCTGTTTAATTTTTTGTATTTGACTAACATCTCTTTTATTCATTTTCGCACAAGTAGCTTTTTGTTCATTTGAAATGCATCTCAATAAAACAACTACACTACAACTTCTTTGATTCCTTAGAAATTATGTTTTGGCAATAATGTGGGGAGATCACAAAATTGGGAAAATAATTGTCATAGTTATAGAAACCACTTCAATTACCGCCTTGCTTTGAAAAACGTTGAAAAATATCATCGATGGTCTTTTCAACAAGTCCATGAACCTTGGGTATGGACCGTTGGTCTTTTGAAAGAAAGGATTAGAATATGAAAGAAGTTCTAATGAAACCCTAAAACACCACCAGACTTAAGAAAATGAGGAAGTAAAGAACTTGGGTGACAAAATGGGAAGTTAAGTGAACTAAAGAAAACACCACCCAGGTTAGGAACTCTAATGACGAAAATTGTATGCCCTTCTTGGAGATGGTATAATTTCTCACTTAATTTTGGAATGATTAACATTTAAATGACCTAATGCCACCTTGATATAATTTTTTAATGTGTTTTCCACTTTCACATTGGATTTAGGGCCCTTCTAAGCTAAATTGACCTAACTTTTCCTTAATTTAATGTTATAAAGTGTATTTATTTACACCTTCACATTAAGTTTTGGGCCCTTGTAAATTAAATGAACTTAATTATGCCTTATTTAGGGTGTTGTAAAATTTTGTACCACACTTTCACACTGATCTAGGTTTTCTTTAAATAATTTGGCTTCTTTACGCCTTATTTGGCCTTATTTTGCATCCACAAGCCTTAACTGATGCATATTTCTGAGGATTATCCTGACATAAACCAACATCCAATAATAATTTAGGTGTTTTTAGGTTGTGTAGCCCAGATTTAGTGATCTAGGACTCATACACCACCTTGGGCGTATGAGTCCCACCTAGGTTTTTGGGCCCCGATCCTAATTTTACATCATTCTAAGCATTTTTGAAAAATGTGTCCCATAGTTAAGCCTAATGGGACTCATACACCACTTCTGGCATATGAGTCCCATGTGGTCCAAAATAACATTTAATTCAAAATCTTGGTTGTATTTTATCTTCCTAGATCTAATGTCACCTTGTAGTGTTGTAATCTTAGGAAATTTGCCAAAAATAAGTATAAATACAAGGTTATTTCACTCATTTTCACCTAAAACTTTCAAGAGAGCATTCCTAATAGAAATTTTATGACTACAAGAGTTTACAAGACTTCACAAGAGGGAATTCAAGAGAATTTATAAGGCATTCAAGGGAAGATTTCTTCATCAATTGTTGCAGCAATTCAAGATCCATCATCATGTCATGGTCATCAAGCATCAAGCATGTTTTTGAGCTAGTGTTGTGATGTTGCATTCAAAACCCTAGATTAAGCATTGTTCTACACTTATTTAAAGATCTAAATCTACATACTTCATGGCCAATTCATGTTATATTGTAGATTTACAAGACATCATTCAAGGTATCATAGTTCATGTTTCATGTTTCATGTCCTTATTTCATTATCTCATCATTTGGTTTAATTACCTAAATGGGGTTTGACCAAGGCAAACCCCTATTCCCTAACAATCAATAAGTTTCTCTTCTCTTTGGTGTATGATTGCAGATCTAGATGTCTTGGAGCATGAATATCCTTTGAAGATTAGGTTGCAAGTTTGAATAAAGTCATCAAGTCATCACAAGGTTGTCATCTTCACTAAAAGTCACCTACTGGTTGCAAATCAGGGTTTCGGATCCAAAAACAAAGTGTGAAAGGAAGAGAAGAGATAGGAGAGAAAAATTAGGCCTTAACCTTAACCCTCTAAAATAGCTAAGTGGGACTGATACACCACTTATGGCATATGAGTCCTAGTACAAGGCCTTTTCTAGATTTCAATTGTTTTAGATCATACACTATCAGATTCTAGTTTTGGCACAAAAACCCTAGTCTTGGACTAAATCGCCCAAACTGGCGTATGAGACCCAATGGACATTAAGTAGTAAGTTTTCAAGGTTTTGGAGCTTTTTTTGACCCCATTCCTCTCCTAGGTGCACCTCTGTTCATTCCCAGTCCTTTATTTTGCATTTTAGTTTCATCTCCTAGGTCATTTAGGTAGGTTTCACATAATACTTTGCATTTTGCATTCATTTCTTGTATTTCCAAGCCCTAGCTTGGTGGTGAACCCTCATTTAGTCTCTAATCCTACCCTAGGACACCCTATTGCAACATCAATCTCTCCTACTTCATCATTAGATTTAGATCTCTAGGGTTTCCTTGAGTAAAACTTGAGGGAAATAGGTGTAGGTCCCTAAACACCTAGTTTGTGTTCCACCTCCCAAAAGGTGGAACACTATTTTCATTGTTTCACGAACATTTAATAAAACACCGCTCAGGTAAAGACTTAATCAAAAATTTTAACATGGGGACACCAATTTACAAGAGGGGCCCAAAATATAAGTAACATAGGCTATATCTGGGGACAAGCACTAAAAAGGACACAGTCAAGAACCCAAAAGCATTATGACCAATCCTATCCATTGGGAAATAGAGTCAAGCAAAGGGGAAGGATGAAAACTAAAACCAAACAAACACACCCAAAAATGACTATAGACAAGGTAGGTTGGCACCTACCAAAAAGGGAAGGGAAAGAAAAACTCATAGAAAACCATAGAAAAGTTGTGAGAAAAAGGACCTAGATGTGAAAAATCCCATTAGCGTATGTAGCTTCTGAAGAGAGGTAAGAATATGAATGACTCAAACATAAGTGGTGAATCTAAACAAGAGACCAATTGCACCACCCCTAAATAACCATCTCTCGTCATAAATCTTTCCTGATGCGAAAGGAAATTTGCAGAAGTTCTTGAGGAACTCCTTACTATTTCCTAAGGCTTCATTATTGAACATGTTTCCTACCTTTGAGGTAAATTTTCATTTTCCACACCCCCTACATCAGCATCACTTACTGTTTCATGGGAAACTTTCTGATCATCACAACTACTCTATGATCATATGACCTCTTGATCCTTTTCCACCACAGTATCCTCTTTCTTTGACTATTAATAGAGAAATGAACGACCTCCACTAATAATGGTTTTGAAAAACCAAAGATGGATTTTTCAAATAAATTATTATCATGAATTTCAAATTCTTCAAATAGGAAAATAGGATTTGAATTTATTGACCACTTTACCCTACCTTCACTTGGAGGATCTTTAATACTCTTCATAGTAGCACAAGTAATTTCATCATCAACATCTTCAAACATGAAGGTCTCATATTCTAGAATAAAAATATCATTGGACTCTTAGTATTTACTGGATAAACTAAAAAGGAGTGAATCACTTGTAGAAATGGATCGGGAGTAAACTGAAAAGTAGAGTTATACTTTCTTTGTGGTGTCAAGTCTTCATCATCACTGGATGAGCTTAGCTAATCTTCTAACTCAATTGTACATCACTCAATATTGACAAATTCATCTTCTCAATGGTGGGATGGGAAATATTGGTAGCTATTGGAAAAAAAGAGAGGCTATGGGAAAGTGTTGGGTGATTAACAATAGGCTAAGTAATAAAGTTGATCTTCCATTTACCCATCGCAATTAGGTCATTCACCATGTTCACTGCTTCAATCTGGGCTTGTTCGATCCTAGAAACCTTGTCTCTTTTTAGCATAAGTTGCACATCAAGATTAAGAGTAGAGGTGAATACATGAAATTGAATTAATTTTCTTGGTTGTACTAGTGTAGGAATCCGTTGAAGTAATTGGTTGAATCGATAAACAAAATCCCTCATAGGTTCATGTCTTTCCTTCACAATTTTGAAGAATCTTCTGAGTAAAGTAGCTGCATTAATAGGACTTTGGAATCGTTGCAAAAATTTCTTGTGTAAAACATCCCAGCCAGTTATACAACCCCCTTCTAATCTCTTGAACCATTCAACTTCCTTTTTTATTAGACTATCAACAAATATCCTAACAAATCATCCTCCTCTTGTATTCCCAAGATTCCACTCATTGCAGCCATGAAAAGAACATGCTCTTCTGGGTCTTGAACACCACTACTAGAGAATTTTGAGAATCTTTTTCTTGAGCCACGTCATAGTTCATTACATTGTGATAGGGTGAAAGGTCCAATATGATTACCCCATGGAATAGAATCCATGATTTTTCAGAGTTGCCAACTCCTAGAGGAGTAAAGAAGGGAAACCCCAGGATATTGCCTAGGTGGTGGTTGAGCTGGAGGGTGATTTAGTGGTTGGTTAGGGTGCTGATTTAGATATTAATTTGGAGGTTGATTCTAAAATGGGTTTGGGTGATGGGGTGGGTCATCGTAATATTCAAAGATCAATCTTGGGGGTCATTCTAGCATTGGTGTAGGTGGGCATAGGGTCTGCTCTTCTTCCTCTTCCAAGACGAAATTGACTCACATATAATCTGTTGCACTTCTCCTGTACCTCCAAGCGAGCATATTTAATTGTGATATGATATCTTCCTGCTTCACCTGCATCCAATCCAAGTAAGGTTAAGTACGAGAAACACATCATTATGGGGAAGTACCATCTTATTGCATGACATGAAATAAAATTTTCAAAAAATTCAATCTCTTCCCTAGTAGAGTCGCCAAAATCTATTAGCGAATGGATTGAATCTAATAAATACGCTTATAATAAATGACTCTCTTTCCTGATAAGCACTAATACTAATTCGCTAACAGCTTTGGAAAGACCACAATTGCATTTTTGGATTTCTTATGAATTGAGAGGTATAGTTCCCTTGTATGATTTAAATATGAAATGAATGTGCTTTAAACTAGAAAGGAATAAAGGCAACAGACATTAACCAAAAAAAATATAGTTAATGTGAAATAAATTATAAAGGATCAGTATTCAACTAGCTCACAAACCGTATTGACTTCACAGATTTAACATAAATGAGAGATTTCACAATTGCAATAGATGACATAAATGTAGTCAAATAGGTTTCACATAGAAAATATATTCTATCTATGCACATGACTCATAGGTCAGTACAATCAACATTACATTTCAACTCACAACTTACAAATTCAAAGTTATTAAAATCAGAAAGTAAATGAAATTTAGAACTAAGCTAATATTCCTCCCTCGACTACATCAGAGTGTATTATCTAGGAATCGAACCCTTGTTGAATGGTTGTTTACCCAGGGGTTGCATTTCTCTCTTTACGGTTACCAATCAATTGTGATAACACTTTCTTGCCGCCTAATTGTCCACCTTGGAAACTGGCGACCAAGAAATAATAAATTCTAGAATGATTACATCACTAATGATAAGACCTTAAGTTATTTATGGGCATTTTTTAATTAAACTCTTGCCTCGTGGCCATCAGTTCTTGAGCGATTTGCATGCTTTGCAAATCAAGCATTAAATAACTGACGCAATGATGCAATAGAAACACACATGCAAGCTATCTAGTAAGATGATCAATTGGGAATATAGCTTAAATTCCTATCATATCAAAAATTAATCTCAACTGTATTGCAATCCTATCATCTTGATCATTCTTAGCTTAAATGCCTTGACAACCTTCAATAAATTCAACAGGAACTACCTCAATTCGCCAACCTATAGTGTCAAATATGGCGAGTGCTTAGAGTGATGGAGTTTCCATGAATATATTCATTGTCATTGAATAAATCGAATGCGGTCCTTCTTTTAGGAATTTATTTGATTAGTTGAAAGAAGTATTCATAGTCGAAAGCGAGGTTGAAGAAGAGATGTTGTGTAACATACTGGGAGAGACATTTCTAAACCAAGTACATGTGCACAACACAACACTCTTGGAACATTTTTTGTACACTGTAATCTATACCTTCAGGTGTCGTGACTAGGAAATGAGGGTGTAGAAGAGGGGGATTTGCTACTCATGAGTTCTTTTTATTTAGAGAGCCTCACAGGGTGAACTACACTAAACTACCTCAATGGAATAGCGCAGAATATTTAGAATCCAAAAGAGCAGGCCAAAAAGATTCTTTGAACAAACTAGCAAGCTCTCAGCCAAAGGATGATAGTGCAAAATATGGATGCCAGTGTAGCATGCTAGTGTCCCAGAGGCACGTTGGCATCTCGTATGGACTAGAGAGTGAGTCTATCATAGAAAATTCCTAAATAACTACTTCTACTCTTATTGCTAACAACTTCCAATGTGAAGATAAGAACTATAATAAAATGAAGTAGAACTAATGAAGATAAGAAGAAGAAAGGAAAGAAATACTTACAACCATGTGAGTGGTGAAGCCTCCACCAAACAAATGTCTTCAAAACTTGCAAGCGTGATGTCTAGAGAGAATGTTGGGGCTGTATAGGGGTTTGCCTCAGTCAAACCCCTATTTTGGAGTTCCCGCCTCCACGAACAACCAAGAAGATAGAGAGAAAGAGTGTGATGGACAAAGCATGTGGTGAAAGAAAAACCCACTCAGGAGTAGAACCCGCACAACCAAATAAGCACGTAATAAAAGAAAACCCTGCTCGAGGAGGAGAACCCATATCAGAAAAGAGGTGATAAAATAAAACCCCACTCGAGGAGGAGAACTTGTATTAGATAAGGGATACAGAATCCCAAGATGATCACAAGCATAAGGCAAGGGAAATAAAGCTGTAAAGAGTGTTGTAATGGAAGCTTGAAAGAGCTTGGAGCTGCTACAACAAGCTATTATGAAGTTGTGCAAGAAAAAGCTAAAGTGTAGAAGGCTAGAGAGAAACTAGAAGTGGAAGAAGTCTCCAAATGAAATGAAAAGAGGACTCTTAAAGATGGAGAAGAAGCTTCCCAGGCGGTTACAAAGCATCTCGAGCCATTACCACCAACCAAAGGAGGTGACAAGTGGCCAACATGCTCAGAAACATTTGTTTGAACATTGAAATGTCTCAAGACACTAGCATGATGCATGGACATCTGCGTGGCACGCTAGTGTCTAGACATGTCACACTACAAAATGATGAAAATGGAAGAAGCACAAAGTTTGATGTAAAGCTGATGTGCGAAGGGTAGTTGCTGAAAAGGCGTGCTGGAGCATCCTGAGAGGGAAAAAGGTTGATGCAAGGGTTAAAATGATCCTACTCAAGATGCTAAGGGAGTAGACACTAAAGTGGACAAAAGAATGCAAGTGAAATTGCAAGGGTGCAAGTTTACTCTTATGCATTTTTCCCCCACTTTAGTGGGCATATGAATCTACACTAATATGCATGCAAAATTAAATCTACTAAACATAAATAAAATCATATGCCAAAATGATACTGTAGGGGAAGTAGATAACTCTTCAAACCATGGAAGCATGTCCCCTAGGCTGAAGGCTTGCAAAACTAATGTGTTAGACAAGAAAAACCTGCACTAGTCAACAATGTTAGAATATAAAAAAGATGAAGGATTCGAGTCAACAAAGTAAAGAGACCTCGATGTAGAAGGGTTGTCTCAATACTATGCATCGTCCCCAAATTAAGAAATCACACATGGAAGAATTATAAGATGAAGAAAGGAAGGGAATATACTCAGGATGAAGAAGATGTAGATCTTCAATCTGGTATATACAAGTGAGAAGAGAGATAAAAATGAAATGAATGCAAGAGTGATAAAAGAAATCCCCACTCAAGGAGGAAAGCCCATATTATGAAGTAAAAGTGATAAAAGAAATCCCCACTCGAGGAGGAAGACCCGTATCATGAAAGAGGTGATTAAAGAAAACCCCGCTCAAGGAGGAGAACCCATATCACCAAAGAGGTGATAAAAGCAAACCCCACTCAAGGAGGAAAACCCGTATCACCAAGTATGTAAAGGAGCTTTACAGGTTCTCGGTCCTATAAAGCAAGTAAGCATATAGTCACACAGACCATCGCCAAGTTGGAAGACTTTCAAAGGGGTCCCTTGGGAACCCTTCAAAAGGAAGAGGGGTCCACTCAAGGGATGCACTGTTTGAAAAGTGAAGTCTAGTCAGGCTGCCCCCAAGTTAGACACAAAGTTATGAATTAGGTCTATTCGGGCTTCCCCCATGCTAGACACCAATGAATTCATTCTAGAGAAAATATTTCAAAGAGGTCCCTTGGGAACTCTTCAAAAGAGAAAAGGGGTGCACTCAAGGGATGCTTCATTTGAAAGACATAGCAAAGACAGGGGTCCTTAAAAAGGACACACATCTCCAAAATGAGCTATCACTGTCCCCAACATATAGGGGAGGAGAACCATGCAAGGTACTTAGAACATGTAGGATAGAGGCAAACCTCGATATCACTTGTCATTTGAAGAAGAGGTAGGTGCATCAACAAATAACTAAGTGATGGAACCTAAATCAAGAAGTTCTATTTTATCCTTCAAGTCCTTACATTCACTAATGGAATGGCCAGGCACTTGATGGTATGCATAGAAATAATGTCTTCCTTCATCATGTTTATGAGATTTCTTGCATGTAGGAGAAGGAAGAGTGATCAAGCGAGCTTTGAGAAGCTGCAACAAAATATACTTTTTTCTTCGATAAAGAATGAGGAGCAGGAAGCAACCCTTTCTCTTGTGGAGAAAGGCTAGACTACTCACAAGAAGACACAAAGATAGGAGACAAGAGAGGACCTACATAGAGAGTATTATTCTGGCAATGGGGATTATACTCCTCTACAGGATCACTATCAGCCTTTTTGATAGGATTACCACCATTTGTATCTTTAATAGAAGTGTGATAATATTCCTCAGAAGGAGGATCAACACCAAGAGCATTATAGTTTACATTCACATTACCCTGTGATGCATAAGAATAATCATTTTTGATAGTGGGTGTAGATGATGTTATTGAAAGGTCTAAGTGGATCCGGTCAACCTTATATTCCTGAATGAAGGAATCTGTAAAGTCTAGAGAACCCCAATCATCACCAAGACATACATTCTCTTGAGAAGTAGGAAGGGAAGAATTAGGATTTCTTGCTTCAGAAGGATCTTCCTCAGGGACATTTATCTTGAGAGTATCATTTGTAAAAGGTACTGTTGGAGTAAACATCGACACACTAGAAGATATTGAAGGTATAAGAGTAGGAAAAACTGAGACCTGACTGACAACTCCGATTTCACATAAGTGCATAGCATTAGGGTCAGCCTTGACTATGACTACTTTATTGTTATGAACTTAACTGATTTATGCAGGGTAGATGGGACTACACCCATAGCATGAATCCACATTCTACCAAGAAGAAGGTTATAAGGTAACTTTTTCGACATAACATATACAAGGGTTGGTACAGTAACGGGTCCAAGCTACAAAGGTAATACTATTATACCTAGAGCTTGTTGCCCAATATTATCGAACCCATGAATGATAACAAAAGAAGTATTAAGAGAAGATGGGTCAATATTAATTTTAGGTAATATATCAATGTTACATACATTGAGCACCGAACCAGAGTTAATGAGAGTACGTCTAATACCAATTTTATTAATGTTGACTATAATCATTAGAGGATCTGATTGCTTCTATACTTCTAAAGCTGGGAGTTCCTACGGATAGAATGCAATATTCAGTGAATCCGCACGAATATACGCCATCAAAACATTATCATCTATCGGCCTAGCGGAAGAAGGCAAGATGATCTTTTGCAAGGCTTCCTGAAGCATACCTTGATAAACCAGAGTAGACTGAAGCAAGTCCCATAGTGAGATCTTATTCAGAGTAACTTGAAGTTGCTTGACAAGATTGCAGTCACTAGGTACTTTAGCTGTAGGTTTAGGAGCTAAAGGAAGACTTGGTTGTTTATTCATTCTATTCTCATAGGTATGGGCTACCACTATGTAAGAGGGAGCCTTAGGAAGATCAAGAGAGTTACTATCAAATGGAACACCATTGATAGAACAAACCCTTTTAGGAGAAGGACTAGCAGGAGTCACATAAATGATCAGTCTCTTAGGCATTTGAGGGGCAGCAGAGACATTGAATACATTTACAGAATCATCATAGCTAGTAGAACAATTATTTGAATACATATTCTCAACATCGATCCAAATAGGATCAAATGTGGAATAATTATTTGAAGAAACATTCTCAACATTGATCCGGGGAGAATCATATGTGGAAGGAGGTTCATCATTCACACATGCAACATCTCTAGAAGAGATTGCATTGGAATGGATGGTAGATACATCATTCACAAATGCATCATCTCTAGAAGAGAGTGCATTAGAATGAAGAGAAGGTAGAGTAACATTAAGAAAGGTATCAATGATTTCATCTTCTTGTGACAAAATATCCTCTAAAGTAAGAGGACTTTCGTGAAAAGGATCAAAGACACCAAGAGACATGGGTAAATCCAAGTCACTATCACATGCATTAAATGGAATATCATTAACATTTTGAACAAAATTAGATATCGAACTAATGAAAGAAGATATTAAATTCATTATGATTTTTTTAGTATTTTCTATGTCCTAGTAATTCGTGTTTTCAGAGGTTTCTGGAGCAGAATTTGAGGTCAGAATTTTCATCGGTCCCTAAAATTCAATTGCCAAAAGCACTAGTATTTTAGGGACTAAACTAGTTCTCTAGGAGACCTTTCCAATGGTGCAAACGGTTCCGAATTCCGAATATTGAGTCAAAATTTATGACCTCGCCAAGTAGGGGTAAATAAATTCCTAGTTTTTCGAAGAACATTGTTCTTCACATTGGGTTCACCAAAATGTAGAAGAGGGGGATTTGCTACTCATGAGTTCTCTTTATTCAGAGAGCCTCACAAGGCAAACTGCCCTAAACTACCTCAATGGAATAGTACGAAGTTTAAGAATCCAAAAGAGCAGGCCATAGATATTCTCTAGACAAACTATCAAGCTCTCATCCAAAGGACGACAACATAAACTATGGATGCCAGCACAGTGTGCTGGCATCGTAGAGGTGCGTTGGCATCTCGTATGGACCAAAGAGTGAGTCTATCACAAAAAATTCCTATATAACTGCTTCTACTTTGATTGCTAACAACTTACAATATGCAATAAAGTTGCAGAATGCAATGGAACTATAATAAAATGAAGTAGAACTAATGAAGATAAGAAGAAGAAAGGAAATAAATACTTACAACCACATGAGTGATGAAGCCTCCACCAAATGAATGTCTTCAAAACTTGCAAGCATGATATTTGGAGAGAATGTTGGGGCTATATAAGGGTTTTCCTTAGTTAAACCCTTGTTTTGGTGTTCCCACCTCCATAGATAGCCAAGAAGATAGAGAGAAAGAGTGTGATGAACAAAGTGTGTGGTGAAAGAAAAACCCACTCAAGAGTAGAACCCACACAACCAAATAAGCATGTAATAAAAGCAAACCACATTTGAGGAGGAGAACTCGTATCACAAAAGAGATGATAAAAGAAAACCTCGCTTGAGGAGGAGAACCCATATCACCAAGTAAATGTGCAATGGATAAGGGATATGGAATCCCAAGATTCTCACAAGTGTAAGGCAAGGGAAATAAAGCTACAAAGAGTGTTGTAATGGAAGCTTGAGAGAGCTTGGAGCTGCTACAACAAGTTGTTATGAAGTTGTGCAAGAAAAAACTAAAGTGTAGAAGGATAGAGAGAAACTAGAGGTGGAAGAAGTCCCCAAATGAAGTGAAAAGAGGACTTTTAAAGAGGGAGGAGAAGCTTCTCGAGTGGTTACAACGCATCTCGAGCTATTACCACTGACCAAAGGAGTTGACAAGTGGCCAACATGCTCAGAAATGGTCATTTGAATGTTGAAATGTCGCAAGACACTAGCACGGCGCATGGACATTTGCGCGGCGTGCTAGTGTCTGGACACGTCACGCTACAAAATGACAAAAATGGAAGAAGCACAAAGTTTGATGTAAAGTTGATGCACATAGGGTAGTTGCTGAAAAGGGGTGCTAGAGCATCCTGAGAGGGAAAAAGGTTGATGTAATGGTTAAAATGAGCCTACTCAAGATGCTAAGGGAGTGGACACTAAAGCGGACGCAAGAATGTATTAAGTGAAATTGCAAGGGTGCAATTTTACTCTTATATAGAGGGCAGTGGAGCGATTGGTTCGACCAAAATTTCCCCACTAAGAGAATGTAGCCATTGCTCACCTCAAAAATTATCCATGGAGTGGACTGGTGGGTGATGCCACTTGAATTGCAACTACAACCCAGAACGAAGTCCCCGAAGAAGTAGTGACCCTCCTGCACGCAGTGCTAGTGAGGAACAATATGGGATTATTTGCCCAATTTTTGTAGTCCCATGAGAACCTACTTTCACCTTCCTAGATATAGCATCTCCAAGTAGTGGTAGGAGTGATCCATGTGTTGATGTTCACCCTCTATGCATGAAGAAATTATCTTTTTAATACTATCTAGCTCCCCTTTTTTTCTAATTGGTAAAAAATTTTGTATTTTTACTAGTACATATATATATATATATAATGAAATACATCATTTTATATCTTTGGTGTCACTTCTGTTATGAGAATTTTTGTTTTTTATTCTATTTAATTTTTTGTATTTGAATGGCATCTATTTTATTCATTTTCACACAAGTAACTTTTTATTTATTTTAAATGCATCTCAATAAAACTACACTATGAATTCTTTGATTCCTTAGAAATTGTGTTTCAATGGTAATGTGGGGATTTCATAAAACTGGGAAAATCACCACCATAGTTATAGAAACCACTTCAATCCCTACCTTTGATTTTTTTTGAAAAATATCATCGGTGGTCTGTTGAACAAGTTCATGAACCTTGGGTACAGACCGCTAGTCTTTCAAAAGAAAGACTTATAATATGTTGAAAGCTCTAATGAAACCCTAAAACATCGCTAGACTTAAGAAAACGGGGAGGGAAAGAACTTGGGTAGAAAAATGGGAAGTTAGGCAAACTAATGAAAACACAACCCGAGTTAGGAACATTTAATAAAACACTACCCGAGTATATACTTAATCAAAAAATTTAACATGGGGTCCCAATTTACAAGAGGGGCCCAAAATCTAAGTAACAAGTGGTGACTATCATTTTGGAACCAATAAATATTTTATTATCTTATCAACAAGAGATGAGCAATGAGATCTATTAATTAAATATTAAGCAATTCTTATAGTCTTTTCCCAAAATGACTGATCTACCTTAACACCACTCAATATACTCCTATATTTTTCCATCAAGTTTTGGATCTTTCTTTCTACTACCCCATTTTTTTGGGAGTATAAGGAGTAGTATTCTATCAAACAATACCACCTTTCTTAGCGAATTCATTAGATTTCATATAATAATATTCAACCTGATTGTTAAATCTCAACACCCTTATCTTATAATCTGTTTATTTCTCAACTAAAGATTTAATTCCTTAAACTTAGTGAGAACCTAAAATTTGTATATATAAAATAAATCCAAATGTATCTTGAGACATCATCAATGAAGGTAACATAATAATGTTTTTTTGCAAAAGAGTCAACATCGACTATTCCAAACACATCTAAATGAATCATCTCTAATAATCTATTTGCTTCATTAGTGTCATTAGAAAATTATTTCCTATCTTGTTTACCACATAAATCATTTTTACCAATAAAATAATAAAAAATACCATCAACTGAGTTTTTATAAAGAATGGCCCCTAAGACCTTTTTCACTTATGTGACCCAATCTATGGTGCGACAACATACATGCATTTTCAGTGCTAATCAAATTAGAAAAATTACAAAAAGTGGAGGCATAAGCCTAAAAAAAGTCCCTATCCAAGATCTTTTAGCAACCACCAAACTCCCTCTTACCAAGCTATAAAAAAACTTGTCAAATTCCACATGCATTCTAGAATCATTCAAATTTTATACAAAAAATAAATTTCTTGCAAGTACGAGAATATGCAAAACATCATCAAGAGTTTTAACTCTTCTATAATTGAAACACAAATTTACCTTTCCCTTACCAAAAATATTCTTTATGTTGTTATCACCGAGGAAAAATTATCCTCCGTAATAAGCTAAATATGTACAAAATCACTCCTTGAGTGGAGTCATATGGTAGGTGCAACCTTAATCAATAAGCCAAACATCATTACTAATAGTGTTAGTTAAAAATAAATAAAATATTTTCACCATCTTTTGAGGAAATTTTCTTGGAGGAATCTACACTCTTTTTCTTATTCTTGCATTCCCTCCTCATATGCCCTCTCTTAGCATAGTTCCAACACTTTACTCTTTCTGGTGGTCTTGGAATTTTTTTTCAACTTATTCTTCTTCTTTTCCCCTTTAGGACAACATTTATTTTTGGGCCTTCCTCACACATGCAAGGCATCTTGGGAGCTAGTATTCATAGAATTTCTTCTCGTTTATTTTGAGAGAATTGTAGCAATAAATTTATCCTTCTTTGTCTTTCTACCATAACCATTGACAACAACAGTTGAATTTTCCCAAGATTCAAGTAAAAAACAAAGTAAAAATATGTATTTATCTTCCTCTTCTAACTTAACATCTATAAATGCAATTTGACTTAAAATCATATTAAAATAATTCAAATGTTCTACAATAGAATCACCATCCTTCAATTTTTCAAAATATAAATGTCTTTTGAGATACAATTTATTTTTAAGACTTTTAGTTTGATAAATATCATCTATCTTCCTCCACTACTTGTATGTGATAGATGCGTTGGAAACATTTAAGAGGATGAAATATACAAGACACAACCACATGGTTCCTCATGATTTCTTATCTAGATTCAACCAATCTTCATATGACATTTCAAATGGCCTCATTTCATTAGAAATTACATATTATTGATCTCATTTTTCTAGGAGATCGCCCATTTTCAACTTCCACATATCATACCTAGATCCATTTAAATTCTCAATGTATAGTCAAGAGGTAGAAGCCATGTTATGCAATATTTTCACAAATATGCAAAAGAGTAAATGAAAAAACTCCCACTATAGACAAAAAGCTTTAACACTTAAGAGAAAGACATCCCTCTGTCACTAGAACTATTAGCTCAGATACTGGATGATAGAAACCAAATTGTAACTTATATGATAAACACATTCAAAATAAAAGAATGAAATTGAATCTATTCCACAAGTGGCAACATATTTATGTAGAAAAAAATATCGCAGGAAAAAATTCCACACTCAAAAAGATCTAACATTTGTATTAATACTTTAAAAAATATTATATATCAATACAACATCAATCTTTAATAGTATTTCAATAGCACTTCATTACATCATCAACCTATAAAAAAAAGTTATAAAAAAATACCTAAAGACTCTAATTTATAGGAGAGTTGGATGTGAGAATATCATGTAGTATCTCAAAATAAGAGGTAAAACCACCTACAAAAACCATACACCTCACCTCTTGGGATTTTTTAAAATATGGTAAAAGAAATGATTAAATGGCCTTCACATGGGTGCCTAACCCACAACCAATTAAATTTGGTCAATATTGAGTGTTCCATTACTCTCCAATGAATTCAATGGCTAACATGCACAAAATGTAAAATTGGATGGCCAACTCTGGAAGATACATGAGTCCAACTATACCGCACTCCAAAAGTGGATTCCGAAATGGAATATTCTTGTAATATGCTTTTTAATATAGCTATCAAACATGTGTCCACCTCTATGAATGTAATTACAAAATTTTATGGGTAAATAAATATTTAATATTTTTATCACACATGACCCTAGGTGTCCAAGTATCCATTCTAAGGAAAATGGAGACACATGAAAAAAAATTAGGATTCCAAGGTTACTGTTATCTATCTTAAAAGTTCTAAATTATTTATTGGAACATATCTAAATAATTTTAATACTCAATTAATTATTAGAAAATGTCTAAAGAGATCAATATGATAACTCAATAACATTATACAACTAGATAGAATTCCATATCATATATAATGAACCCCTTCATTCTCTACATCTCACATAAATAAGAGGTAATTTTTCACAATATAATCATCGACATACGATATCCTCATACATTATAAAAACTATTAAATGTATTAGAAATTTATGATGCACCATTGGGCGAGTAAAAAATAATATGGAAATAAAAATTTAGCATGATAAAGCATCATTAGATCCATCTAGTGTCATGTCAATCCTAAAAATAATACATTAGAATAGATTTATAGTATATATTAGAGAAAACCATTGTTCCATTTACCAACATATCTGCATTAGTTTTGTAAACCCTGTACATTCAAAATGTTTCTATTCTTGTAGGAAATCACAAGCATTCATTTGATAAAGGATGTCTTCTCATGTATTTATGGTTGTGGACCATTTTACATTAAATGAAAACAAATCCTCATCCTTAAGGATGCATTCATAATTTATTCAATTTTCTATGTGTCATGTTTTGGTAAAGTTTTAAACTCTACACACATGTTTGCAGTTTGTTCTAAATTTTCAACAAACTCTTATTCTTGCTAGTGTCCCTTTTGCAAACATTTCCACCTCCTATGCACATATACAAGATTGACCTACAATTCTACTTCAAGATTCTACAATTTGATTAGTGGACTTCAACTACTCCCCTACATAGCTTGAAACTCTATTAATGACCAAAATTTAATGCAATGGAGTCATAAAAAAACCTAAATCCAATCAAAAAGTGTTATTAAAAAAATTGGAGGCATGGATCCAAATGCATAGCCATGTGAGGATGATGAAAATAGATATAGGAAATCTGAATGTTATAAATGCAAACCCAACTCATATGCCTACAAGCAAGGACATGGCTACTTATTTGAGTGTGAGAAGAGTATTTTGGCTAGCCTATGTTGTCCATCTATGATATGAGGAATATTTTCATGTAAATTATTATGATGGTGTATCAAATACTTTGATTGACAAAAATACCTAGTAACCTCACACAACAAAAAAAAATGCTATATAATAAAATACTATAAATTTACATTTAATATATTTCTTGGATTGGTATATAAGATAATTTTATTCCCATATATCATGAGTATACTCTAGCAAATCAATAAATATATGTATAGCATTGAGGGATTGAT
The DNA here is from genome assembly GCA_007258455.2 of Sequoia sempervirens. Lineage (NCBI taxonomy): Eukaryota > Viridiplantae > Streptophyta > Pinopsida > Cupressales > Cupressaceae > Sequoia > Sequoia sempervirens. The sequence continues at coordinate 2,420 of VDFB02195859.1, read as the reverse complement.
AATATTACTTGAATGGGTTATAGAAAGGTGTAATTGGACTAGAACCTGTTGTGTAATCATGTCTCCACAACAAGCCATACTATTTTAAGGGAATATTCAAACCTAGTGGCTTATTTTATTTTCCCACATTTTCTAGCCTAATGTAATGAGGAGTTGATTGATGTCATAATATTATAATGCATGTGGGGTTTTGTTTATTTGAGATGTATAATTAAGTATGTGTGGTATACAATATTCCCTATTTTATGATTTATTGTAGTTCCATATGGATATCTTTCTTTCTTGCATGTTTTAACATTGTTTCCCTATATATTTGACATTAATTAAATTTATTTAAGATTCAATCTACTCATTTATAAAAGGTTTTCATTTTTATTGTAGTTTAGCTAGTTATATTTCCTAGGCGCTTAACTTTAGTTTTATAAATTCAATCATATCTAAACTAGGCTAGTACTTAGGTCATACTTTTAGAGGGTTAAGCATAGAGGAGTCCTACTCATCTTTGTAGGTTCCATTAGTTTAATAATAAACATCCTGTAGTGATGGAAAATGTTTCCCTTTACATTTTCACACTTAATTTGGGAATAATTAATGTCAAAATGAACCTAACGTCACCTTGATCTAGTGTTGTAATGTGTTTTACGCGTCCAAATTGGGTTTAGGGTCCTTTTAAGCTAAATAAACCTAACTTTTCCTTAATTTAGTGTTGTAAGGTGTATTCATTTACACCTTCACATTAAATTTAGGGCCCTTTTTAAACTAAATGGACTTAATGGTGCCTTATTTAGGGTGTTGTAAAGTGCATCCTAACACTTTCACACTAATATAGGGTTTTATTAATTAATTCTAGGCTTATCTATACCTTAATTGGCCCTATTTTGCATCCACAAGCCTTATTAAATGCATTTTTCCATAGATAATCTCGACACATATCAAATAATCAATTATAGCTTAGTGTTTTGGGTAATGTGTTCCAGATTTAGTGGTATGGGAATCATACGCCACCTTGGGCATATGAGTCCCACCTAGAGGTCTTGGGACTTGAATTTGAATTTCACATTAAACAAGACCTGTATTGGAGTTTGTGCCCTAGTTTTGAGCCACTTGGACTATATGCCACCTTGGGTGTATGAGTCCCACTCTAATTAGGACCTAATTTAAATTCAATTTTTGGTGGGATTTTATCTTCTTAGATTTGATGTCAGCTTGTAGTGTTGTAATTTTGGGAAATTCAACATAAACAAGTATAAATACAAGGTTATTTCACTCATTTTCACCTAAGAATTTCAAGAGAGCATTCCTAATAACAAGTTTGTGATTACAAAGGTTCACAAGAGTATTTAAGGACATTCAAGAGCATTTCTAAAGCATTCAAGGGAAAATTTCTTCATTATTTGTTGTAGAAATTCAAAATCCATCATCATGTCCAAGGCATAATGCATCAAGCATGTTGTTGAGCTAGTGTTGTGATGTAGTATTCAAGATCCAAGATTAAGAATTGTTCTACATCTAATTCAAGATCAAGATCTACATTCTACATGGCCACTTCATGTTAGATTGTTGATTTGCATCTCAAGACATCATTCAAGGTATCATTATTCATGTTTCATGTTTCATTGTTTCATTGTTTCATCACGCAGTTTAATTACCTAAATGGGGTTTGAACAAGGAAAACCCATTCTCCTAAAAATCAACAAGTTTTTCTCTCTTTGTTTGTGTGATTGTAGGTTTATAGGCTGAAGAAAAAGTGGATTTGAAGCCCTGAAAAAGTACTAAAATGAAAAATCTGCAAATGTTGTCAAGGCTCATAGAAACTTAGATCTAGACCAAGACATCCAACCTATTTGCATGAAATAACTAGGAAAGTGCTTATTTGGTCCATCTTCAAAGGTCAAAAAGTTTCACTTCAAAATTCTAATCTTGGGACACTTCATGAAAAAATAGGATTGATACGCCACTTGTGGCATATGAGTCCTAGTACACCTATTTTCAAACTTTTATGTAGACCTTGATTTAGTAGTTCTAGATTCTGATTTCATCCCAAAACCCTAAAATGGGACTAAATCACCCCTAATAGTGTATCAATCCTAGTGTGCCTTAAAATCAATATTTTCAAGATTTTAGATCTCCATCCAAGCCTCTTCAAGTTTCTAGGTGCACCTTTGTACTTTCTCAGTTTGTTGTCCTAATTTGCATTCATTTTTAGGTCATTTACTTAAGTCTTGTATTTCATTTACATTTCTTATCTTTCCAAACCCTAGCTTGGTGGTGAACCTGATGTAGGAGCATCCAGTGGTGTAAGGGCAATCTTGCATCACCCAAAAATAGTTAAATTTCAAGTTTCTCAGTTTTTAGATGTTTTTACATTTTTGGATACCCTTTTCGTCATAATGAAATTCCCAATTTATGGTTTATTTTCT
>VDFB02195858.1:0-29783 GCA_007258455.2 Sequoia sempervirens | reverse complement strand
TTAGTTATTTAAAAATCCTTCATAATTAAATGAATCATTCACATTAGAATACATAATATTCAAACAAATCTAACAACATACAAGCATTCACTTTTCAATTAGTATTTTCACAAGCATACTTTGTAGGGAATTGTGGAAACAAACTCAAGATATCATAAGGCTATTTCGACATTCAAACATAACAAGGAGATAAGCATAAAAGGTAAATTCACACAACCAACACCACATGGGAAACACTAAATAGAGATCCCATTGTTGCAATTGTTATCTAATACCAAATTGTAATGCCCAAAACTTTACAACCAAAAAACCAAGCTAAGGACATAACACAACTTTCAAATTTCGATCACAATACAATACTAATTCTCATGAGGTTGCTATTAATCAAGTATGGGGGAACCTAAGGGGCTAGATTCATCAACAAATGGCCTACTATCTTTTAGAGATCCTATCTGTGAGTATACTATACTACTTTCTTCTTTCCATGTCAAATGTGTGTTAATGATTAAATTTGACTATATTCTAAATATGACAACTAGAAGATATTGATCTCTAAGATTCATGATCCAAGATGAAATGATTTCCTAAGTAGAACAACTATTCAATCACAGATAGTTTATGATTTATTTCAAATTATCATTTCCAAATCTAGAAGGTAGCACACTGCTTTTTGGAAAAGACATTCACTATAAAATGGTATCCTTACCAAATATAACCTTATGTCTCATACAAAAAACTATGATGGCCTAGACATAATATATATAAGGATTGGGAAAAATTTGACAAGTTAAAAAGAAACCATTTCATTGGTATGAAATCTCATAGATTTTAATTCTAGTACCTAATTTTATTCATATAATATAGATAATTACCCATAACTACATGTTTCCTACCAATGTTCACCGCATCATACATCTAGATCACATCTAAAACCCATAACATCTTACATCTCCATAATCGGTGCCCACTATTTTGCAAGGCCATGAAAATTAGCAATATGAGACTGTAAGGATTGAAAGGTAAATGCCTCTATGCAAGAATGAACTATTTTTAATCTAAGTTTGCAAGAGAGAGGAACAAAGGAAACCTTGGTATCAAGTTTGATATGAATTGGGTACAACATAGAATGGTTAGTTTGTTTGATAGCTTAATCTAAACGCTTATGGAAGATCTTATGAACCCAAAAAAATAGTGTAGAAGGTATGAAATCACAAATTTATAGATAATTACTTCAAGATGAATGCCTACCTGATCAGATGGGCTTAAACATCACACACTAAGCCTTGACGCTTAGTGTGTGGGCCCCTCCTTAAAATGATTCCTTTTTTCGTATTTGTTTGTGTTCCTAGCTTTGTTTGAAGTGTATGATGGAATTGTTTATTCAATAGCACTTAAAATAACTCCTTTCTTTTAATCTTTATAGAAAAATCCATAACATTATATATTGTATAAAATATTAAATATTAAATATTATATATATTAAAAACATACCTCTTTATCAAACAATCAATAAAATGATATATTGAATATTATATTAAATATAAATTATATTATACTTACATATAATATTATAAAAAATATATATTATATATATTATTTATCTATTATATATATTCATACTATGAATATTTTATATACTATAATATAATGGTATGTGCGATCATCATGGAAAAAAGCCCTTAAGTGGCTTAAAATTTAGAAAAATCGAGTTAGGCAACTTGACGAAAAAACAACAAGTTATCTATATTATTTCAAAAATATATAAGAATAGAATATGTAGAAAATTGAATGTAGTTTCTAAACTACCAGGTTTTTTTTTTTTAAATCTATTTGGTCAAAATTTGTTTCTCAATGCAGAAAAAAATAGTATATAATTTCATGTCCCAATGTGATGCATATTTTTGCAATTTTTTTCCAAATAAATAATTAATTATGAATTTTTATTACAACTTTTCAAAAAATATAAAAATCATATGTCTAACCAATCTTAACTTAGTCAAAACTTCATGATTTTTTTTTTAATCTTATAGGGCATGATGCATGTTTCAGATTCAAAAAATGTGATATTGTTTGAAAAGCTATAGATGTTTTCCAATCAACCCTATCAATCAGATCTCTTAGTTGTAATTCCAAATAGAAAATGAATAATAATTATTTATTAAATTCAAATAAAAACTTAATTTATATTGGTGAAAGGTGAGAATCTCTTTAAAACCCTTTTGTTTCATCAATTTTGGGTAAAAAAAAAGTCGTCAGTACTCATCATATCACCACATTTTGGCCCGTCATGATCCTGCACATACCCATACTATATATAATATTAATATTAAATGTATTATAATATAAATATATAAATAATATATATTAAAATATATAATATAATATCAATATAAATATAAAATATTTATAATATATATTTTAGTATTATGTATTATTTTCATAATATTATTTTATATTATTAACATGTATATTATATAAATATAATATAATTTCTAATATGTATCTTATACAATATTATATTTTATATATTATAATATATAATACTATATATATAATATATATCTTATTTAGTATTATTTATGTTTTTCTAATATTATTTTATATTATTGACATATATATTATACAAATATAATATATACAAAATTATAAGTAAATATAATAAAAATATGTAAATAATATATAATCTAATATTATATAAATTTAATATAATTTGTAATATGCATCTTATACAATGTTATATATTATATAATATTGTATTTTATATATTGTAATATATAATATAATATAACATAATATTATATATATATATATATATATATATATATATATATATATATGACAAAACTTAATATATAAAATATTATATATAAATATAATATAACATAAAATAATATATAATATTAATATAATTTAGGGTACGGTCTCATGGAGGGGGGCTTCCTAAAAAATTACATGGGTGTCTTGAGATTTTTTAGGAATATTTTTAAGTTGATGGTTCCATGATTTTTTACGAATATTTTAAAGTTGGAGGTTCCATGAATTCAATTTTGCAATTCAGCTTAAAAGTTTGAACTCCAAATTTGAAGAAACAAAGTGGAGTAATTTGATAAAAATTAATAAATAAATAAAAATTCTCTTATTTTTTTAGTTTTTTATAGGAATTTAAAATTCTAAGTGATAGATAAGTCACAAAAAAAAAAAATCTTAAAAAATTCCTAAACTATAGGGGCAATTTCTAGCCCCACCTCAATTTCACCCGCTGAAATTTGCAGTCCTAAAAGATATGGGCTGCTATTTTTCAGGAGAAGATTCCAATTCCCCCATGGGACCATACAGTTATAATATATATTAAAACACTTACAGCATTGTCAAAAATTATATGAAATTATATAATATTATATATCGGTTGTTCTATTCTTTAAAAAAAAATGGGGGGAGTTACGAACAAAGTTGAATGTAGAAAAAACTACGGAGATCCTGGAGCAAGCTGCTGCTTTATTGGTTTTTTTTTTTCTGATTGAACTTCTCCAATCTCTAACGCTAGCTACACCTCCCTATGTCGCTCAGCTCCATTCCTTCATACTCCCGCCCAGCGCTCTGATAAACTCTTCCTTTCGCCACGATGAAATCCCTTTCCTCCTCTTTTTCTCCCTCTGTCTACCCCTCCTTCCCCTTTAACTTGTTACTGTTCTTTGGGTGTGTTCTGGTTTGTTTCGCCCCCACTACCATTTACCATTTGCCTGGGGTATGGCATGGAGCTATCTATGAAGATAGTCGCGCCCCCATAAACAATACATTCTTCCCTCAGTTATTGCACATAACCCCCCAAAAGCTAAACTCTCCCATTATGCCTTTTTTTTTTGGTTCTCATCAACCTTCACTCTCCGTTCCCTGAGCGATGTGGAAAAAAGATATAGTTTTAAACTCATGGTCAAGAAAAAATCGTTGCATGACAACTATGAGTTTGAATCGCACTGATGCTTGCCAAAGTCTATCTTTCATATCCTCTCGCCGCCCCTCCCCGAGATAAGTAGTAGTTAATGCCTCCTTCAACCAAAATCTTAGTGTGACTTCTCTATCACGATTAAGCATTGTCTAAGCCTAAAATTATTGAAAATAAGGGTCATGGAGGTGTCATTGAGTAGCTAGGGGTCATTTTGTGTTATTATGTATCAACTTTTTTCGAGAAAACTTCCTTTCAAGGGAAGGATAATGAGGAAAACTCATGTTAATCATAGATATAGGGCCATAGAAATTAAGAAACGTGTTTTTCATCTATATTGGATGGTGGACATGGAGGCCACTTCTCCAGAAAGACTGCTAGTTCACTCACTCTCTTTCATGAAAGTATTGGAAATCATAGCATAATGCATTGTCTTTATTCAGTATTCTCAAACATGCATTATACTTTGAAATATATAAATATACCATAGTTATAGCACTTTATCCTAGGTATTAAAACAGATTTACTTTATATTTTTTTAATTTCTATTGTCACTTTTTCTAGTATTCTTTTCATTTGAGTATTATCTTCTATCTTTCAGATCCCCCCGAGACAAGTAGTGAGCGCCTCCTTTAACCAAACTCTCAACATGACTTCTTTATCGTGATTAAGCATTGCCCAAGCCTGAAATTATTGAAAATAAGGGTCATGGGAAGCATAATGAGGAAAAATCATGTTAAGAAAGACTCCCTTCCAAGGGAAGGATAATGAGGAAAACTCATGTTAATGTGGTGAACGAGGAGTTTAGGTTCCTAGACTCTCTAACGGTAAGTGATGAAGCCAAGGATATAATAGAAGCTTTATTGGTTAAAACACATTGGAAGCATCACCCTGTCACAGATGTGGGGCCATGGAAATTAAGAAACATGCTTTTCATCCATATTGGGTGGTGGACATGGAGGCCACTTCTCCAGAAAGACTACCAGTTCACTCACTCTCTTTCATGAAAAGTATCACAAATCATAGCATGATGCATTGTCTTTATTCAGTATTCTAAAACATGCATTATACTTTGAAATATTTAAATATACCATAGTTATAACACTTTATCCTAGGTATTAAAACATATTTACTTTATATTTTTTTATTTCTATTGTCACTTTTTCTAGTATTCTTTTTCATTTGAGTATTGTCCTTATCTTTTAGATCCCTCCCGAAACAAGTAGTTAACAACTGCTTCAACCAAACTCTCAACGTGACTTCTCTATCGTGATTAAGCATTGCCCAAGCCTGAAATTATTGAAAATAAGGGCCATGGGAAGGATAACGAGGAAAACTCATGTTAAGAAAGACTCCCTTCCAAGGGAAGGATAATGAGGAAAACTCATGTTAATGTGGTGAACGAGGAGTTCAGGTTCCTGGACTCTCTAATGGTAAGTGATGAATCCAAGGATATAATAGAAGCTTTATTGGTTAAAATGCATTAGTAGCATCACCCCGTCACAGATGTGTGGCCATGGAAATTAAGAAACGTGCTTTTCATCAATATTGGGTGGTGGACATGGAGGCCACTTCTCCAAAAAGACTACCAGTTCACTCACTCGCTGTCATGAAAAGTATCACAAATCATAGCATGATGCATTGTCTTTATTCAGTATTCTCAAACATGCATTATACTTTGAAATGTTTAAATATACCATAATTATAACACTTTATCCTAGATATTAAAAGAGATTTACTTTATATTTTTTTAATTCTATTCTGACTTTTTCTTATATTTTTTTATCTCATTTATTCTAACAATAAGGGGGCCTTACATGCAGCTAACATTGCAGTTCTTGCAAGGAACAACATATGACAAGATCAAACTCGTAGTTGCTACAAGTGCCTTCAGCATGACCACATGCAGACTTTATGGTAGCTGCAAGTGAAACAGAGTACCAAGAATCCACATGTACACAAACAATTAAAATATCAAGCTTCCCCTGTTTGACTCGTACTCAACCCTATTTTATTCTCTAAATCTGCACACACACAAAAGACACAGTTTACCTTTTGAATGGCCAACCACATGCTTTCTTCCCTTTAGATTTCTCTAACTTCTTTTTAGATCTCTCTTAATCTTCTTTGTTTGATGTGTGCCAATCCTTAGTTTCTTCTATCACATATGAAGATAAAACAAACCTCATCCTACCATGGCGGTCCCCTTTCTCTCAATATATTGTCCCTTTGTTGTTTTCTTCTACTTGAAATCACTCCTGCTAAGATAAATCCTCTACCCACTTGAACACATTTTTTGCTCTGTTCTCTCAAACGCACTTGAAATCCTCAACGCCCACCCATATTACAATTGACTCTGCTGTATATTAAATGGGATGGCTGGATTGGGTGAACGTTCTTGGGTGAAATGTTAAAATATCTTATAATTTGCCTGTTTTTCAATTTTATTTATCCAATGAAAGAGCAGCATATTCTATGAAATCACATATGTTTACATTTCTTCACTTAGAAGCAGGCCAATGTAAACAGTATCAAGTGATCATGGCATCATAATCTTAGATATCTTATCCATCACTTCAATAAAGTGAAAAAAATATTTTATTCAAATTTGCACCACTTATTACATGACTCAAATCATGACAGATATAAAGAAATCAAACAATCTGAAACCTTTAATGAATTATTTCACATTTTATTTCATCAAATGAAAACAGTACATCAGAATAGAATGCATTGATTAATATTTCATCAAAAATTAGAAAACCCTTGAAATATTACACAGGCCTGTCATCAAAAATTAGAAAACCCTTGAAATATTACACAGTACACAGGCCTCAGCATAATTTCAAGATCTATCCACCAGAGGAATAAAGAAGAAAAGATTCCTATACAATTTTCTACCATCTATCACAAACAGTGAAAGATGCTAAGAAACCAAAGAAAAGAAAACAAATTAAGATTTGGCCTGTTTTATATTCTTGACCTCAGAAAACACAGTAGATTGCAATGCATGAGTTGATTGGAAATTTATTATCTGAAAACAACTTAAAAAAACCATCCACTAATTCCTCCCATTAAATGATAAAATCTGAAAATAAATCTTACAATATAGACCATTCCAATTCATGAAACAAGAGATATTCAATAACATTAAAAGTATTATTAAAAAAAAATTGACTGAAAGTAAAATATTACAATGAAGTATTCTAGCAGGAAAGCTAGATTGTCTTTGGACTTTTGCAATTTTAATAATGACTGATAAAGTAAAATATTACATCACGAAGTATTCTAGCAGGAAAGCTAGATTGCATTTGGACTATTACAATTTTTGTTCACCAAATTTAAAGGTGGACTGGTAAACGTCCCATCAATCAACATGTGTCCTATGCTTCTGTAAGCAGTCTCTGTAAGATGAATACCATCCCAATTAAAATATTGTTTTGGGTTAGAACACAAGGTAGCATTCCCATCACAACTTAAAGGTGGAGAGTAATTATACTTTCCACCTTTCCCACAACAAACTCTAAAAACATTCTTCTGTAATCCTGCACCATCAAACATTCAATCCTTCCAATTAAATTCAATTTGACAAAAAAAAATAAAAAATGCAAAATTACACCAAATTCTTTATGACACAAATTGAAAAATGTCCTATAACATGTACAACTATAAAATGTTCTATATATAGCTTACCATATTTCTTGGGATCCCTTAGAATTCTCATTGCAGCTGAAAAATTATCTCCATATACAATTGAGACATCGGGATGGTGTCTTTGCACATCTTGTAGCATAGCTCTAAGAAGATTGTTATTAATTTGAGCAAATTCATTGAACCTAACTAGACATCCAATATCATCAAAATCCAAAGAAGAATTGCTTGGGTGTGTTGTTAAATAAGAAGGCGAACATCCAATAGGCAAATTTCCTGGAATCAAAACTTTCTTTGCATTTTCTTGAATCAATGTCTGCCCACATCAAAGTTATAATTAGTATAGATAATTCATTCAAGCAAACAAATAGTATGGGCATAGACTAATTGATAATGGAATTTCAAAACTAAGCTTTTAAAACTATTAAAAAAGTTGTAACCAACCTCAAGGGCTGTTTTAATAGCTTGGATGATGAAAGGTACAAAAACTTTGACCTTCTCTATGGACATCCCCAGACTGAAAGGGTAATTTAAATCATTTCCACCAATCTCTCCGAGGACAAATAATGAATTTTCAAAATGCTTCTCACAATCTAGCACCACAATACCATCAAGAATTTATTTAAAACCATCATTTTCATACCTACTAATTATATTTATTTCACTATATTCACCACATTAATGCTGTAAAATACTCACGAACCTTTTGTTTCAGAACAAAGCGTCTTCTTATAATCTTTGAACCATTGGATTTGAGTATTTAAGTTCAATTTTGTGAAGGTAGGAATTTGTCTCTCTTCAAAGAATGAGGCATCCAAAGCTGTGGCTCCAGCAACAGCAAAATTCACACCAGAGCTAAAGTTTGCAGACTTGTTTAAATATGGAGGCAAAAATGACAGTCCAAACGCTTTGGCTAAACACAAAAAATTCACTAATATCAAAAACACAGAAATATTGTTAAAACCTAAATAAAATAGTGACATTTTTATGATGTGGGCATTGGAAACAAACCAATAAAATCAATAACAAGTCTGCCATCAGAGCAACGACCAGTAGCCTTCTTGAAAAAGGTCTCTCCATAGGGAATCTCTGTGATTCCACTAAATACACCAGGACCAGAGATAGCAAGGTTCCCTGTATCAGCTAATGAATCTCCAAATTGATATATTGATTTGTAGCAATTTCCTTCTGCTGCCTGAACTGAATTTACACTGCCAAGTATAAAAGCAACTGAATACAATACTATAATGGCAATCTTGCACTCCATATCTCTAATATCAAAGATATCACAATTCAGAGATATGAATTCAGAGATATGGGTTTTTATTATATAATTGAGAGTTGTTGAGCATGTAAAATAACTTCGAGAATGTAAAATAACTTCTAGAAGTTATTGCATGGTTTACCTCTCAAAGAGATTTTTATTACAAAAATGATTGTTCATGCAATAAATTTGTGTTATTAAAAGATTATTATTAGAAAAACAATTATTCATTAAAAAAAAATTATTATTACAATCATTATTTTGAGATTTTATAACATGCATGGATTGCATTTACAATTTCTAATGAATAGTTCTTTAAAAAAGGTATTATATCATATTTTATATTTAATTATAATTATTAAAAAAATTAAACTGAATATAACATTTAAAAGAAACAAACACTACTCTAAATAATTGCATGGTTGTTATAATCATTTAAAATATATTTATAATATATACTTTTAATAATATGAAATATTTAATTAAATATTTCATAAATTATTAAAAGTATATATTTTAAATGATTATAACAAATATTTTTTATCATAAATTATTAATATTAATAAAATTCTTATTATATTTAAGAGATTATTATTACAAAGTAATTTTTCATGCAATAAATTTGTGTTGTTTAAGCATTCTTATTAGAAAATCAATTATTTATGTAAGAAATTTTTATTATTTTGGATAACATTTACAAATTTTATTGAATAGTTCTTTAAAAAATATATTATATCATATTTTGTATTTAATTATAATTATTTAAAAAAGATGAGATATATGGATTTTTATTTATATAATTGAGACTTGTTAGGTATGGAAAATAACTTGTAGAAGTGATTGCATGGTTTACCTCAAGAGATTTTTATTACAAAAAAATTGTTCATGCAATAAATTTGTGTTATTAGAAGATTATTATTAGAAAAATAATTATTCATTAAAAAAATTGTTATTACAATTATTAGTTTAAGATTTTATAGTATGCATGGATTGCATTTACAACTTCTATTGAATAATTATTAAATCATATTTTGTATTTAAATATGATTATTAAAAAAAAAAAAATGAATAAACATTTAAAAAAATACACTACTCTAAATAATTGCATGGTTGTTTAATCATTTAAAATATATTACATAATATATATTTTTAATAATATAAAATATTTAATTATTAATTAACTATTTTTATCATAAATTATTAATAATACTAAAATTATATTATATTTAAAATATTATTATTACAAAATAATTTTTCATGTAATAAGTTTGTGTTATTTAGCTATTCTTATTGGAATATCAATTGTTCATGTAAGAATTTTTTATTATTATGGATAATATTTTACAAGTTCTATTGAATAGTTCTTTAAAAAGTATATTATATCATATTTTGTATTTAATTATAATTATTAAAAAAGAAATTTAGAGATATAGTTTTTTATGGACATGCTAGAAAATAACTTCTAGAAGTGATTGCATGGTTTAATAAATTTATGTTATTAAAAGATTATTATTAGAAAAACAATTATTCATAAAAAATTGTTTTTGAAAAGGAAAAAAAGGTTTTACAGGGACCTGAAACCGCAGAGTTTAAACAACATAAGATAACAAAAAAAGTTCAAACAAACAAACGGCTGTCCCAAAAAAGAAACGACACACCAAGAGACAACAGGGCCCAAAAAAGGACCGCCCAAAAAAATAGCAACAAACACCACCACGCTACTCCAAGGTGTTCAGTAACTCCTCAGCCTCCTTTTCAACATCCTGCATGTCCTGTAACCCCTGCTTGAGAATTTGAGCAGTATGTGATGAAGTCGGGGTCTTTCTCTTAATGTTAGCCCGGGTACGAGTCGAAATCCCTTCACCAGCCGATCTGCTGCCTCCCCTGTTCGCATCCAAATCCACGACCAGCGAACCCTTTTGGTTTTTTTCAAGCTTTTCCACCATCACATTGATGATAATGGTGTTATGCCTAGTGATTTTGTGATTGTTCGCAACAGTGGCCCTAATGTTTTGGCCAATCTTGGACATACTGCACTCGATACTTGTCAATCTATCCTCCTGAGATTGTTGTCTTTTCCTCGGTAAGGGAGTTTCCTGTCCTTCATTATCTCTACAATTCCAACTGATCTTCTGCTCCAAGTCCGTGACCCTATTGCTGAGATCAGTAAAACGGCCTTTCAAATCACAGACTTCTTTCTGGGTCCACTTTAGAATAGTGAAAAGGCCATCCGTACTTTTTTCCGCTATACTCACCATGTCCTCAGGCTTGAGCTTATTCAGGGCCGAATTAATTTCATCCTGAATAGGGGACTCATAATGATCATTCCCCAATCTTCCAGACGCAAGGGCACTAGGGGCCGATTCCTTACTGACCATGGGTTTATCAGAGAGGATTTCCATAGAATTCCCAGAATACGAAACAAGTTTCATAACAGGGGTACCTTTAAAGCCAGGGGACAAGCCCGGAGTAGGGCATCCAGGAGACGGCTGGGGGTTAAGATAGGGCGGTGAAGCAAAACCCAGACTAGGGCACTCATGCAAAGGCTGCAATTTAGGACAAGACAGCGGGTAGAATCCTTAAGGGTTTTCCGACAAGACAGGGACTGGGGAGCAATGGTTTCATGACCAACAAGAACACAAGCAGGGGGGGCCCGGGGTTCGAACTCCCTACTACTTTCTGTCTCCTCATCATCCAAATCTTCAATATCAACAGTTTTAGGCAAAGCAGGTAAGTTTTGAAAATGCTCAAAAATGAGCCTAACAAGACCAGGGTGAATAATAGCATTCCTCCTGGGGTTTCTTTCCACATCATCAAGGCTATTCTTCAAAGAAGAAAATAAGTAAAAAGGCAGAGATATACGAACCTTGTGACGAAAATGGTTCAGTATGGCAAAGTGGTAACCATAAACTCTGGTGAAGCGCCCGTCAACCGTGATATATTCTATAATGACTCTTAAAACTTTCCTCCATATAGATTTGATGGACTCAACATCAAAGTAGCTATTGGCAACCTTAACCATCTTCGCTTTCTCCTTATCTTTTTTGGGAAATTTAATGACCGCTTCATCAGAGAATCGCCGGTCCCGATAGAATTTAACACCCTCAGTCGAAAGACCTGTTATCTCACCAATTAAGTCCTCACTCAGCTTAACATTCCTACCAAACAGCACAATCTCACCATTTTTCCAGTTTTTAACAAAATAGTCCAGCATCCCCTCGTCCGTACCATGGAGCTTTTCCAGATACGGGATTAAACCTCCCTTTTCAATTCTTTCCCACGCTTTAGTGTTCTTTCTCTGTGTTCTCGAAATTGCCTGCTCCACACGCTTTCTCTCACATATTCATAAAAAATTGTTATCACAATCATTACTTTGAGATTTTAGAGCATGCATGAATTTCATTTACAACTTCTATTAGTTTTTTTTTTAAAAGGTAATGTATTATATTTCGTATTTAATTATAACTATTAAAAAAAATGAATATAACATTTTAAAAAAAAAACACTACTCTAAATAATTGCATGGTTGTTATAATCATTTAATATATATTATATAATATATATTTTTTAAAATATTAAATAGTTAATTAAATATTTTTCTCATAAATTATTAATAGTAATAAAATTATTATTATATTTAAGAGATTATTATTACAAAATAATTGTTCATGCAATAAATTTGTGTTATTTAAGGATTCTTATTAGAAAATCAATTGTTCTTGTAAGATTTTATTATTATTTTGGATAACATTCGCAACTTCTATTAAATAGTTCTTTAAAAAGTATATTATATTTTGAATTTAATTATAATTATTAAAAAAAATGGAAAGATATGAGTTTTTATTTATATAATCCAAACTTGTTGGCCTCCTGAAAAATAACTTCTAGAAGTGATTGCATGGTTTACCTCCCTTGAAAGAGATTTTTATTACAAAATAATTGTTCATGCAATAAATTTTTGTTGTTAAAAGATTATTATTAAAAAACAAATTTTCATTAAAAAAATTGTTATTGATTTGAGATTTTATAGTGTGCATGGATTGCATTTACAACTCCTATTGAATGAGTTATCCTTTTTGAGGCACCTCTTTCTTTTTATCAAATCCTACCGCATCTACATTTAATTAATTCAATTTTGATTTGGTTATCTTGAAGAAGAGTCATATGATGATTTCTTAATGTCATTCTTAAGAATTAAGATTAAGTTGATTTCACTTTTGATGGGGATCATTGCCGGCCGGGCTTAACCGGCACACTCTAAGGGTACACTCTATGGGTACACCTCGAGTTGGCTCTAATGGTGAAGAACTTGTACTCTTGAAAGAGAGGTCACAAGTTCAAATCCTGCAGGGGTAAGGTATGTACACCTCGTATTGTGGAGTACGAAGTTAGGTGCCTCCCTCATATCGGGAGTACGAGGAGTCCCATATACTGCAAGCCGTCTGTAAACCCAAAAACAGATCGCCTGGTATCGTGGACTATAAAAAATAATAATGTAATAACCTTAGGTGGCCGGGCCCACAGCCTCTTTACATTCGTGACTTTTCTGTTTCTTTTAATCCGTGACTTTTCCATTTTCATTTCACTTTTACTGAAGCCGTTTCCGTTTCCGTGAATGTGAACGTGAACGTGAATATTTGTAACCTGAACGTGAATATTATACAAAGTATAAACGGTAGCTCAAAATGTATTTACCACTTTCACTTATAAAACACTGATAAGAATATTAATCTTTGGTTATATTTAAAATAGGTTTCACGTTTTTATCCCTCGTGACTATATGTTATAAGAGTATTATTTTTAGTTTTTGACATTAAAGATTTTTAATAATTATAAAAAATAAATTATTAATAATTAATATTATTAAAATAATTATAAATTTTTAATTTTAATTTTCAAATAAATGTATTAATAATTACTGCAAAATAATTATATATTTTAAATTTTAATTTTTAAATTAATTTATTAATAATTAATATTGTTAAAAATAATTAATTTTTTTAATTTTAATTTCTAAATAAATTTACTAATTATAAATTATTCATAATTGATATTTAATAAGATTTTAATATTAAGTATTTTTTATTTTTATTTTTGAAATGAATTAATTAATAATAAAATATTCATAATTGATGTTTAATAAGATTTATTTTAAAGATTTTTAGATGATAATAATAATAGATAATCAACAACCAATAATAATTTATTTATTTTTTAAATACCAATAATAATAAATTATTAATTATAAATCAATTATAAATAACAATTCTAATTAAAATTATTAAAATAATCAATAGTAAATTATTGATTATTAATTATTTAAAATTTAGAAAATTAATTACACATAATAATAATAACATTAATAATAAATTATAGTTAAAATCAATTTTAAATAAGAATTTTAATTAAAATTATTAAAACTAATCAATAATAAATCATTGGACTAGTTCTACATGTTACAACCTAGATTGATAAACTATTTTTTTAATCTTTTACATGCCTTTAATTGGAATTTATAATTCAACATAGAACCCAATGTGTCTAGATTATACAACTCATACATTGCAAACAAGATCATATTGAAACTATTCAAGACTGCACTTCTCAATTCTTATTCTTAATTGTGCCATGGAATCTCATCATCTAAATTATATAATCCAACTTATCTTTTTAAAATATCTATTACCCCATATCCAAGAGAAACTACTTTTTAATTGTTACACTTTTCTTTCTAACCTAATTAGGGAGCAATTAAAGTTGATCAAAAACTCATATGACTTGGGGGAACCTTCTCTTCTCCTCATCCTATTGATAACATCCATGATTATTGTTTGTATGATTCTTCCTTTATCCTAATTGATAAACCAAAGTAAATACATCATACATTAGAGTGATCCCACAATACCGGTTTACAATTTTTGGCCAAACTAGACACTAAACTGATTTTTTCTAACTAAATCTTCACTTTCGAGCACCTATAGCGGCTAAACTATGATGAATTTGAAGATGATGCAAACTAGTGATTTGTGACATTTTGTCTGTAGATTCTAAATATATTTTTTTCAAAAAATTTGGAATCAAGATTTCACTTCTTTTTCCATCTCCTTTGAAAATAGTTTTTTTCAGTAAAGACCATTTTAAGGAGTGATGTTCACCATATACAATATAACTTTTTTTCCATAAAGGATAAAATTCTAATTTTTTTTGAATTTAGATTTGTAACTATGATTTCTAGTGCTTTCATTTGGTTTTATAGTGTTTTATTGAATATTTTTTCCTTAATCAAGTTTTGAAATCAAACCAATTACAATTCAAACATAGGCGGACTGTATACAACATAACTATTTTTGTATGTATCGAAATTCAAAAAAAAATTGTTGGATCAAGGACTACAATATCTAGTGCACTGATATTTTTCAATTTTTTTTTATAATCTACTATTTTTCCACATTTGCATAAAAAAGAGCTTAATTTTTGGTGAAAAACCTACATTCACAAGAAATAAAACATAAATATAATAATTAAATTAAATTTATTTAAAATTATACTTTTTGGGAAGTTTATAATAAGGAATACATACTTACAAAAAATAAATTTTAAATGAATTCATTTGATCCCCCAAAAGGTAAATCAAAAGTGGTTTTTTATCACATTTTGATAAAAGGAGGCTCCATTATAGGTATGGTTTAAAACTAGTGGGGTTCTATCCAAGGGGGTTTGATCTAAGGTGGTTCGATCAAACCCTCTTCAATTGGAATCCTTTAAATGGAACTTTTCAAGGCTTAAATCATTTCTAAAAATATGTGATTTTAGCAAAAATCAGGATCTCTCAGAAATTGTAAACCAGTATTGTGTGATCACCCATTACATAATGATTTGATCTTCATTTCTCTCAGTGAGATGCCTACCCTTTAACTCCTAATAACAACTATATGAAAATTTGTGATATATGTGTTCCACCTCCTATTATCCACTATGCTTCTATAATCAATTTATTTTGTAACTATTTCATCATCTTTTCTTCTTTCCATTTTTATGCACCCCTATTCTTCACTCGAATGACTTCATGGATGCCTCATTTTTTATGATGATTTGATGGTTGTTGATCCTCTACCTAATTGATCTTTTGTTTATTCAATTTGTGTTTCCTTTTCACTCTTCTTCTCTCTAGCACAACTTGGGCCATGATATAGAGCAATAGATCTCATCAATGGTGTTACTAGTTTATGCACCAAGATGACCAATATTTTACCTACACTCTTATTCCCACAGAAACCTATCTAGTCACACATTCATCAAATGTCATCTTCACTATTCCTAGTAGCTATCTTATTGCAAATATTACAATAATTTCCTTCATCCATTATGCAACTTGGCATGATGAGTTCAATGAAATAGTCATTTTGGCCTTAAATTCTTAATCTCTTTTCACTTCTTACTATAGCCATTATACTCTCATATGACCCCATGATAAGAATGAAATACATTCTCATGTCCATGAGTACTCTTCCCTTCTATTTTCCCAATACCTAGAACTAATCAATGGCCCTTAAAACCTTATAGAAAATCAACTTCTTCCTCTCTTTCCTCATCTAGTATTGAGTGTAAAAAAAAGAACGTTTATGTCCACAATAATTAAAAATACATAAAAAGGGTAAAATAAAAAATAGAAAAATAAAAACATGTAAAGCCTAAGAGAAATTTCAAAGCACCTCAAAGGTACTTATCTATAAAAAATTAGTCAACTAGATCAAGATGTTATAACATATTTTTCTTTGTTTCTATCAATTTGATCCATCTATGAGTCATTCTAGGATGAGTTGCTAAGCTACATATGGTTCCTTTATTCCCCTTCTTTGAGCATGAGCATAACCTAATATTAGACTAGTGCAAGTTACCATCTCACTTTATTCCTCCATCTCTTCATCCCTTTTCTACACTTTATTCCATCCTTTTTCTCTCAAATTCTTTGGTCAAGAATGCCTCAATCCCAGAACAAGACAAGGCAAGAATTTCATTACTTTCTCCTTTGTATTGCTTTTACAACATCCCAAACCTAACATTTACACTACTTCTATCCCATTACTATTGCTACACTTTCTTACTATCTCCATGAGATACTATAGTATACACAAAAATGTTGGATCATAACAAACTACTTGGTTTTACCATTGTATAAAATTAGGATCATGTTATAAACTGAATAGTCTACTATAGTGATCATTAATTATCCTTAGATCTTCTTTTCTTCTTCTTTTTCTCAACCTTTGATTATGCTAATGTTTTAATCTTACCTTTATTTTGATCTTTCCTCTCCATTCTTGGCCTCTATTTCCTCTTCATCTTTCTCCTTTCCTTGATCCTATTTTTCCCTTTGCTTTGATTCCACTTTTCCTTAGCTTTCCCTTCACTATTATATTTTTCTTTTGTTTTCTTCTCCTTACCCTTCCACTTTGTTTTGGATCTTAGTTTTTCTCTTAATGATATTATTTGGTCTATGATAAGTGGATAATGATGATCCATACTTTAGTCACTATTATAACTATTAGGACTAACCCTAGTAACTCAAAATAAAGGTGTCAATTGAGTTTCTCATCTCTTTTCTTCTATTACCTTTCTTTATGATTTTTTTATGTCATTTTCACTCTACTCTCTCTTGCTTTCTTTTATTGGAGGTATTTATTCACTATATTATATATTCCTAGACTTCACTTGTATCATTCATTACCTCATCCTCTCACCTACTAATCTATCACGTTCTTTATTTTTTATTAGTCCCTTCCTTGATATTAATGGCATGTCCCACTTCTCTTTCTCCCTCAGTGTCCCTCTTCACTCCTATCATTACCTATCAAGTGTTCACATTGAGGGAATCTCCTTATTTTCTCACCTTGGAGGTATGAGCTAGATATTCCTCATTCTTTTTGTATCTTCTTGATCATCCTCTCCCCTTATGGGGGCATGACCATGGTCTTCCCCTTGCCTCTAAGCACTCATAGTCT
Source organism: Sequoia sempervirens (assembly GCA_007258455.2). Taxonomy (NCBI): domain Eukaryota; kingdom Viridiplantae; phylum Streptophyta; class Pinopsida; order Cupressales; family Cupressaceae; genus Sequoia; species Sequoia sempervirens. The sequence continues at coordinate 11,923 of VDFB02195858.1, read as the reverse complement.
CCTTTTCTTCTTAATAACTATCTTCTTCACTCCTCACCATCATTTTTACCACTCTCTATTAGGGCATATCTTATCTCACTCCCCCTAGTGACCCTCTCTCTTATTTATACATCTTAGGGCATTATCTCACTATAGTAATCTAGATCTTTCAATCTCTCTCCTTCTCATATTATTTCATCAAAATCCTTAACATTATCCTTTCTCCATCTTCTTGTTGGTCTTGTTTTTAAACTTTCCAACTTTAAACTTTTTGCATTTGAATTCTTTTGTCGAGTAGATCCTAGTAAAACATGCCCCAATTATCCTCTTGAGTTTCAAGTCTCTCATCATTTTGAAGAAGAACCTCCTGTTATTTTAACTAGAACCCTTAGAATCAATGATGTAGCTCAAACAATTTTATGAAAATAATTAAATCTCAAAATCTATGAGAGATGGTGCAAAATATTTTTACAAGGATGTTCAAGTGATAGTATTTCTCCTAATGTGGCAAGATTTTGGATCAAAATTCCTTTAGTTGGTGAGATATTAAGAGTTTAAATTTTCACTAAATAGTTCAAAGTGAAAACAATCAAATCATGAGTTCTATAAAATTTGAAGCTAAATGGTTTGGTAAGAGGATTTGTGATATTGTTATACACAATGTGGCAATATTTCACAAGAAAATATTGATCCAGGTGAAAATTATGCATTAAACTTCATTTGTCAGGTTGGTAGATTTCTCAAAAGAGATTTATAAGGTTTTGCTAAAGTGAATTTGAGCACTTTCTAAATCCATTGACAAGTTCACAAGTCCAATAATTCATCAAAATTCTAAAAGTTGTATTGTTTGTCAATGGATTTTAAAGGTGTATCAAATTTTTGATATTCAAAATCAAATTTATTGAAATTTGAAAAAATATATTGATATTTCTTGAACATTTCAAAAATAAATTAAAACTTATCAAATTTTAAATATTCAAAATCTCATTTTTAATATTTTTGTAGTTTGGTGTGCGTTCCTTCCTCTCCTAATCTTGTTTGATTATTTTGAAGTGACCAAGGTTTGTAACTAAACTATAGTTCATTCCATGTGCATGTAATTGCGAGCTTCATAGAGCAAACTAAAAAATATTAATCTACTCTAGTTAAAACACAAACAACACCCAAATTTAGTATAAGATTTAACCAATCATAATGAAAACATAATATAAAGATGATTTTTCTCAAATTTTGTGGTTGTAGAATCCCTTTTGAAATCTATGCAAAATATGGGAGGATAGACAAATCTTGTGAACTATTGGGACAAAATGTCTCAAAGAATTGTAATCTCATGGAGTACACTCTAATTAGAAATGTTGCATCACTACCCTCATAACAATCTCTCAATTTGTTTGTGTCTATTGTGTTACTCAATTTGAAACTCAATTGTGGTACTTTAATTTCATTGTCAAATTGTCATTTGTGTGTCAAGTTTGTCAAAATTCATAATGATCAATTTTTAATAAAATCGCAGATCATGTTATCGAAATCTAGAATGTCAAATTATAAATTGTTTTAATGAATTTAAATTTTAAATAATTAATAACCAAAAATTTATTATTGATTATTTTTAATAATGTTAATTAAAATTGTTATTTAAAATTGATTTTTAACTATAATTTATTATTAATGTTTTTATTATTGTGTAATTTTTTTTTTAAATAATTAATAATCAATAATTTACTATTTGATTATTTTAATAATGTTAATTAGAATTGTTATTTATAATTGATTATTTTAATAATTTTAATTAGAATTGTTATTTATAATTAATTTATAATTTTAATTTTATTATTATTATTAATTAAATTTTTTATTTTTAATTATTATTGATTGTTGATTATCTATTATTATTATCATCTAAAAATATTTAAAATAAATCTTATTAAACATCAATTATGAATAATTTATTATTAATAGATTTATTTCAAAAATTAAAATAAAAAATACTTAATATTAAAATCTTATTAAATATCAATTATGAATAATTTATAATTAATAAATTTATTTAAAAACTAAAATTAAAAAATATTTAATTATTTTTAACAATATTAATTACTAATAAATTTATTTAAAAAATTAAAATTAAAAAATATAATTAATTATTTAATATTCATAATTTATTAATAATAATTATTAAAAATCTAAAATATCAAAAATTAAAAATAATACTCTAAATATAACGAAAGATTAATATTCTTATCGTTGTTTTATAAGTGACAGGTCTAAGACATTTTGATCTACCGTTTATACTTTTTATAATATCCGGAACGGAAAGGCTTCAAAAAGTGAAACGAAAACGGAAAAGCCATGTAGTTTAAAGAAACGTGAAAGTCACAGGTTTAAAGAGGTGACCTAAGGAGTGTCTTAGAGTGTGTCGTTGCCCCATCATTGCCTAATTTCCTATTTTGAACAAAAAGCATAACTATAAACATATATGATGCATTGTGCTATAGTTCATTTAACATTTCAAGTTATAAATTATCAATAGTTGTCATAAGTGTTTTTCTATTTTGATCTGCAAATGGAAAACACTTGCATTGCATTCATTTGAAACATTATTGGACCTAAGATACTGGCTTATTAAGCTCTGTTGTCAAAAGTTATTTAGGACTTGTACCCAGTCAAATTTGATTTTAATTGCATTAGGCTACTTCTGCACAGGAACCCACATAATCATCGTGGCTATTGTTGTGTGATACCATTAATGAACTAATGAATTGGAGATACCTTTATTTCTATCATATTTTAGAATTTATTTATTTTTTAGGAAAAGGTGGCATAGCCACAAATTTATTGAAATAAAAGAGGTTTACGTAAGTCCGAGAGATGCAGATGAAAAACAAAATCTATAGAGCCCAAAAATAAATGGAGTATCAAGATAACTCGTTACAGTTAAAGAAAACTCAGGAAAGAGTACCAAAAGCCTGAATAGTGATCGAACAAGAGCCACTGAGGCCAGAAGGTAGAGAGAAAATTAAGAGATCAAAACACCAGCCAGAGGAACTGAAGAAGCCATAAGAAGCCAATGAAAGCCAGAACAGGAACATCTGCACGAAGACATTGAAGGGGCCCATTTCATTTGAAGTAGAATTGGAGATGAGGTAAAATTTAAGATGATATTTCAACTTGAAATTGACTAGAGAAATGAAAGAAAAATTTAGGGAAAGAAGAACATTCCTCAAAAGCTTCCCTCTCAGAGGGAATTGAGGCTCTTAATGAGGCTCAATGATGGCATGCTGAATACGGAGCCAAATTTCCTTGTATAACATGTGAATTGGATCACTTACAGAACAACCATATTGTTGTTTGAGAAGATTGAGAGGAACTTTGAATTCACTGTGGCAATCGTTTAGGAATTAGGAGCCCATAAGCCATTGCACCAAATAGTTTGGAGAGAGGGCAATTTGATAGAAGATGTTGCTTACTTATAACTCCACCAACTAAGCTTGACCCCTGAAGAATGGCATATCTCTCCAAAGTCGGTTGAAGAGAAGAAAGAGGGCGCACATGTGGAAATAAGTAAGTGCCCGCCAAAAATTTCACCATTTCAACAGAACCTAGAACATCCATTAAATTTGAGACAAATTGAGATGCCATTTCATAGGGTAAATCCATTGTGTGCATGCCCATCCAATCAAATCCCAAGACAATCTGAATTGAATCCATTACTTGTTTACATTCAAAAGAAAAATCCCTTCATAATTTCTCTTCTGTAAACGGAAAATCCACCCTGATTTCATGAACACGAGGAGAGACCAATACTCTGAAAACATTATCCATTGAGGAAAAATAGAGCAGCAAGCCACAAAATCCGAATGAGCAAAAATCCTGTAACAAAGAGTGTACAGAAAGAAGCCACCACCATTGAAATATAAATGAAACCTTCAACATGCCCAGAACAAAGAACACTAGATGTTCAGACATGTCAAAAGGCGACATTTGAATTTATGCAAAAGGAGAATTAATATATTATATAATATATTTAATAATATAAAACATAATTAAATATTTTTCTCACAAATTATTAAAATCATTAAAATGATTGTTATATTAAATCTATATCATTTGTTTTCAAGAATTTAAAAAAAATAATAATAATTTTTTTTTAATAAAAGAGGGATAAAAACTTTATTGAATCAAAAAATATTATAAAGCAAGAGCAACAAACCCACAAAGGGCACCAGAAAAGCCAAGAATTAAGTAACACCCATCACCAGGAAGATTGCCCCAATTATCAACATTCCAGGTCCCCATCTGCTCAGAAGCCCACCTAGCCAAGCCATCTGCCACCTTATTCCACTCCTGAGGAATATGAAAAAAGACAATAGACTCCAAAGCAGTGCATAGTGAGACAATTTTCTTGACCACCACCACCAATTGCAAATTCACACCCTCCAAATGTCTCATATTCAACATATCAACAACAACCTAAGAGTCTGATTCACAAACAATCCACCTCCAACCAAGGGCACAGGCCTGCTCAACTGCCAAAGAATAGAAATAGCCTCCATGAGGTTATTAATGTGCTAACCTTTATAAATAGAAAAGAAAAAAACCACAACTCCCAAACTATCTCTACCAATACCACCAACTCCAGCATGCCTCAGATTGCCACGAGAAGATCCATCAGTATTAATTTTCAACTCCCCCAAAACAGGAGGACACCAATAACCATCATGACCAACCCTCTCTCGCCCACAGTAATGATGCCCAGGGCTCAATTTTCTCTTTCCCTGAATACAAAGGCCAAGAGCACTGACCACTCCTAGCTCATCAGGGTCAACAGGAACAGCCAAATCGCACTTAACAGTCAAATTCTCTTCAAGGACCCCCAAAATTCTCATCCAAAGTTGACCAACAAGCAATTTCTTATCCAAATAAATTTTTTGGTTATGCTCCAACCAAATATGCCATATTATTAAACTGGGACCAATGATCCAAGCTATAAGAAGGAAAGGAGTCTTAATAGGAGGAGATCCCTGGCTCCTCCAAAAATGCTCCAGAGAAAAACCATGCCTACACGGCTGTCACCAGAGGTTCCACCAAAAGTGCCAAATATCCTTTGCAAAAGAACACTAAAAGAAGAGGTGAGGAATACATTCCTCATGCCCAGTACATATGACACACATAGACAGGCCCTGAAACTCATGCTTCCAAAGATTTTCCCAAGTAAGACACTTCCCTTGCACCAATAACCGGGTGAAGAAATTACACTTAGGCTAGGAAAACTTATTCCAAAATTTTTTCCACCAAGAGACCTTTGAACTCCCAAACAATTGTTTGTCCAAAACTTAATAGCCTGAGGCAATAAAAAATTTAGCTTTTGGGTCTGGCTCCCAAGCTAGCACATCCCTCCCAAGAAGAGAATTACAAATACAATTAGACAATAGTAAAGCAAGCTCCTGACTATCCTCAGCCACACCACCAGCAAGCCACTCATGCGGATCCTTTCATCTGAACACGCTAGCCTGACCCAAAATTTGAGGCATTTTGAAATATGCCACGTGGCACCAACCAGCATCCATAAAATGTTGACACAAGTTTTGCAAATGAGGATGAGAAGACAAGATGGGGAGATGACCATCTCAAGAATCCAACTAGAAGAGAGCATCCTAACCACCATTACAAATCTAGAACAACCCATGCTTGACTAGATTGGCACCTCTTTTTAGGGTACCCTAAATTAAAGAGCCTTTCCCCTACAAGCTAAAGTGAGCAACCTTAGAACTCTCAACAACTCCCAGATATTTTGAGGTAAGGATTCTGGCCCACAACTGATGTTGTTGCGAACACCATCACTAATACAATTTAGCTGCTAAAGCGTGCCCATTAAAATCCATCTGATGTAATCCTAGGCCACTTCCTGCTTTGGCCTACAAATGACATCCCACTTAACCAAGCTCCAATTCCTATTAAGAAGGTTTCCAAACGAGAGGAACTGACAAGACAACCTCTCAAAATATTTAATAAAGTTGGCAAGAGTGCAAAAAATAAAGCATCTATACGAAGGGAGAGCCTACACCACATATTAAGAGAGTCACTCTTCCCATAGAAGAGAGTCACCTACAAGTCTAATGACTAACTAGATTACGAAACTTATTAATAATCCCCTGCCAGAATAGTTTAGGAAGCAAACGAATAGCAAGTAAAATGCTAAGATAAACAAAGGGGAGGGAGCCAATCTAAAAATGAAGGATGCGAACAATTCTCCTTTGGATACTCTTAGAAGTGTTGAAGAAGTAGATAAAAGACTTCCCCTCATTGATACATTGACCTAAAGTAGCCAAATAGGTGTCCAAGACACTATGCCATCTAATAGCCTCCTTAACTCTGGCCCTACCCATCAGAGTAGTATCATCAACAAATTGAAGATGGGATTGAGGGGGAATATCATTTCCCCAACTCCAGCTCTGAATCAAACCACACTCCACTCGAGATCTAATAAACCTCCCCAATCCCTCAGCAAGTAAGATGAACAAGTAGGGAGACAAAGGATCCCCTTGTTTGATCCACCTAGATGCACTAAACAACTTCGTTGGCTCTCCATTAACCAGCACTGAAAAGGAAGAAGAGGTGACACAACTCCTTACCTAATCAATCTAGTCTTTAGCAAAACCAATGTCTCCCAAAATATTGAATAAGAAAGCCCATTTAACATGATCATATGCTTTAGCCATGTCCAACTTGATAAACATAGCTTTTTCCTTAGAGCACGCCATATAGTGAATTGTTTTAGCGGAAGTGATAACACCATCAATAATCTTCCTACCTACAATAAAACCCCCTTGCTCCTCAGAGATTATCCTGCTCAGCCAAGGTGTCAGCCTCTCAACAATCAGATTTGTAATAATCTTATACACAATGTTGCATAAAGCAATTGGCCTAAAATGATCCAGAGTATTATCCCCCTCCCTCTTCGGTATAAGAGAAAGAAAGGTAGCATTCATAGATTTTAGCATTTGTTTACTCTTGAAATATTCCTAAGCCACCTCCAAAAGGTCCATATTAATTACTTCCCAAAACTCTTGGAAGAACTCAACCAAAAACCCATTAGGCCCCAGAGCTTTTCCCTTTTTCATTTGAAACACAACATTCTCAAGTTCTGACGAGGAAATAGGATTAAGAAAAGATTCATTCATTTCATTAGTAACCAAAGATGGGATACAATCCAAAATCATAGCTTCGTCCACCTCTGTAGGAAGGGAATCCTCAGAAGATAAAGTAGAAAAGAAACAAACTGACTCAACAAAAATAGAAGCAAAAGAAAAAAAAATCTCCCCAATTGACGACAAGAGAGAAGAAATAAAATTACCTTTTCTTCTATCCTAAACATAATTATGAAAGAAAGAGGTATTACGGTCACTAGCCTGAAGCCACTCAATTCAAGATTTTTGTTTCCTGAAGATTTCCACCATTAGTTCCCATTCCTCAACATCCTTCACTACAATAGCTTCCTATACTTCGAGCTCCTTTGTGAGGCCCTGATCACGAATCTTCCTAGTAATCAATTCCAAGTGAGCCTGAGCATTCTACTTAGCATAAAACACATTACCAAAGTGCTACCTATTCCAATGCTTCAGCCTATACTTCACATATTGAAGCCTCTTGGAGAAGGAGTACATAGCAGTACCAAAAGTCAACTTCCCAAGACTCCACTAGCCAGCAAGAAAATCATGAAGAGAATCATCCCTAAGCCACATAAGTTGGAATTTAAAAGACTACTTTGTACAATGCCTAGGAATCTTAGCAATAAGCTTAATCAACAAATGATCAGAGCCCCGTCCATCCAAAATCTTATAACTAGTCAGCCACCTATCTCCCATCCAAAAACTAGATACCAGAAATCTATCCAACCTTTTTGAAATAGCTACATCTCTAGTTCTCCTATTATTCCAAGTAAAAATCCCATTTCTAGGCTTGATATAAATAAACTTCAAAAGAGCAATCTTATCCTGAAAGAGAAATGAAGAAGGCTCTAAACGAGCACTACCACCTCTCTATTCCTCCATTGAGGAAACTACATTAAAATCCCTAGCCACAATCCAAGGAAGATAAGGATCCAAAGACCTCACATATCTTACCTAGCACCACATTAGAACTTTACCCTACTATTTAGTCAAAGCATACATACATTAATGTAGAGAACTCTCTCCCCTGACTCAAGATGAGAAGCAACACTAGAAATCAAACCCCTGCTTGAAAACCACCATAAAGGACTAACTCTTCGTGGGTCCCATAAACATGCCACCCCACTATAGCTACCAAGGGCTCCAATGCATTGACACTATCCACAACCCCAAATCTTTGAAACCACACTCAACATACTATCAACAAATAACTTAGTTTCCTAAAGAAAGACCACATCAGGAGAATGCATACGAATCGAATCTCGAATAGCCTTTTGTCTAGGGATGTTATTCATACCCCTCACATTCATTGTTGGGGTTGGGAGAAGTTTGTATCAATAGTCTTCACCGAACCCAACTCCACTAAAGTCTCACCAATTAACTTGACCTTTTCTTGGTCCTTCTTTCTACCCACCTTGGAGGGTTTCTCAATAGCCCCCCTTTTAAGGGATTTTTTATGCAAACCCAAGGTCGGGGAAGAAGACTTAGCTTTACCTAAAATAGAAGAAGCACACACCTCAGAGAGAACACCTCCCTCTCTAGGAGAACCATTAGTTTCCTCCATCATCAAACCAAACACCCCCTTGTTAGGAGCTGAAGGAGACAAATCTAAATCCATCTAAGTATCTTGCACACCAGGCTGAATAGAGCTATAAAACACCAAGGGATTCTCCTTGGGTACTTCCATAGCCAAAGATCCAACTATTGCCTGCAAGTCCACCTAAAACCCTTCCTCCTAAACCAAATCCTCTAGCGTCTCAAATCTATTAAAAGTTTCATCTTCCTGCCTATCCTTGTGGGATCTCTGTTGGCCCCACCCATGATTATGGGACTTAACTTGAATAAATCCTTCTTTATCTACCACCTCCCCTTGCATGAGAGTCTTTCCCTTGTCCATCTTTGAATTAGACTATGAGGGAGCATTACTTGTACTAGTAGGACTAGAAGCACGGGGTCATCTCCATTGAAAATGACCATACTCATGGCACAATCGACACCTAAAAGGTAGCATCTCATAATCTAATGGTTGCATCCAGGAGCAAGACCCAATCATCATATCAATTGAATCAAGCAACGGGTGACTCAAATCAATTTCAACACATACCCATTCAAAATAAAAAACCTTCTTACTCAAAGTTTGTTGAGAAGGACCAATAGGTTTTCCCACCAACAAAGCAATCGACAACAATATGTCAGTTCTCCAGCATTCAAGTAGCAGTCGAGGAAGTCGAACCCAAACTGGGATTGTAAATGGTAACTCCTCTGCCGAGTTAAATCCACCATGTAATGGCTTTATGAAAAGACCCACCTAATTATAGGAGTAAGGACCACCCTCAAAAGCCTTATTCTAATAAAAAATGCACAAGAAATCCACCATAAAAAAGTTATTTGCAACCATCAAAATTTCAAAATATCCTTCTAGATTCCATGTCTTTCAAATCCATGTGTCAAGAAAAAGCAAAGAAACCCCCATCCCCAAGAACTTACAAATCAGGACATGATTGTTGTAGTAATCCATATCTTCAGCAACCAACTCTGATTGGATCACTAGAATCGACCACTCTTGGGCCCTCTCCAAGCACCCATTCACCTTCTGCAATTTAAATGCTCAATTCATGTCAATCTCAACCTGGATGAAGAATGATTAGGTACCCCCCTACTTCACCGGCCAAACAAGAATCTTGAACTACCCTATCTAAGGGCTCAAGCAATTCCATTGCAACCTAGGCAAAGAATCCATAATCTGCTTGGTACCATATCCCCAGAATGGGTGCACTCAACCACAAACAACAAAAGGCAAGAGAAAATAAAAATACCCTGCTAAATACAGGGACATCATAGCCTCCTCCACTGAAAAGAACGCCACCCACTGCCAATACCAAGGCCCGCACACAACCCCCTCCAAAGACCCACATGCCACTTACAATAACCAAGAAAGACAAGAACAAGTCAAACGGCTAAAAAACAAGACAAAAGGAAAATGAAAAATGAAATCAAGCCCCCCCCAGGCCCCCCCATGCGCATGCAAGACCCCCACATACAAACAACAATAGTAGATGCAAGCTAGGGAACAAGCACCCTAGCTTTCCCTCCATTGACAATAGATGCCATTCAAGGATTTCAAGCTTATCTTCACTCAAAAAAAAAATTTAATTACATTTAACACTATTTGTTAAATATTTTTCAAATTATAATTTTATTATTATTTAAATTAAAGGTTATGGTTTGGATTAGGCTTAAATTTGATTATCATATTCAATCATATTTAGTTTTTTTTTTTTTGCATTAAACTACAATCAAAATTTTAAAAAGATTCTATATTATGAAAGAGAAATTTGGAACAAATTGTGAAATTTTATATTTTGATATATATTTAGTTTACATTTAAGTTTATTTATAATAAAATATATTTTAATATTTGAAAGCTAACATTTAAGAATTAAAGACATTTTTTAAAAATGACTATTATTTCATAATAAATTGCTTATATCTTTTATGTGTAAGAAGTAACAAGTGCCACATATAATTAGTAAATACTGTAGTTAATTTTAATAATGTAGTGAAAATTGTCACCTTCATATTTCACACTAGGTTTTATTTTCTACCAATGTTTAAGGTCCCTATAAGGATGGGTCTGGACTAGGGTGCCCAAAACCTTTGTCTAGTCATTTTTGGCTAAAATTTAAATATGTCAATGTCAAAATTTTAATATTTGAAAATCCAACATTATTTCTTAGCTATCAGTGTTGATTTTTGAGAAATTAGAAGAATTGCATATAAATACAAATCATTATCAATATTTTAATCCTAGCATGATTGAGAAGGAAATTAAGATTATTATTGAGCAATCAAAAGTAGTCAAAAGAAGAATTAGCAAAATTATTGCAGTGCTCGTCTCAATTAAGCATCATGTTTTAATGTGAGTTTGTTCATGTTTCATGCTCATTTATTTTGTGAGTACTAACGCTTGCAGGATTGCAAATAAAGCATCAATTTTTTCGTGAAGGTGATGAATACATGACTTCAGTTTGTCAAGGAATGCAAATCTGAGTGGTGAGTTGCAATAATTTATCAATTTATCACTTGTTTATATTTTATCCTTTGTGCAACCAAGGGTAAACTCTCTTTTTACATCATCATATCCATCATGGAGGTAGAAATACCAAAATGGGGTTTGACTTAGGCAAGCCCCTATATGAAACAACCCTCCCCCCTCCTTCATGTGTGCAAGTTACAGATTTGAAGAAAATTGGAGGAAGATTGAAGACTAATTGCTCATTCATGCATTCAAGCCCTACAAGTAATCAAATAAAGGAAAGTGGATTTTATTAGCAACAAACAAAGTTCTAATAGTGAGTTCGAGAGAGAATAACTTGCAAACCATTCGAGCAATAGGAGTGTGAAATCAAATATTGAGTAGCAATCACCATGTCTAGGGTACCCAACACCCCTATCCAACTGTGTCAAGCCCAAATTTATATGCTCGGATCCTCTGTGTCTACTCTCTTCTCTTTTGAATTTTGTTTTTGCTTATTTGTTCTATATTTTCTAGAAATCTTAATAGTTGTTTGTTTTCTCATAAATAGCCTAGGAACATCATTGCATCATAAAATTTAGTCAATTAAAAATCAATTTATCATAACACATCATCCCCCCACCAAAGTACTAAAACCTTGATCCATCATTTTGACTCTTCCATTAAGGTTTGTAGCCAACTGGGTATTCAGATCAGTTTTAATCCTTTCTCATGTTTCATATTGGAAATTGTGTGATTT
>VDFB02195855.1:0-31327 GCA_007258455.2 Sequoia sempervirens | reverse complement strand
ATAGGTCCCTTGGAGTTACTGCATAAAGATCTATGTGGACCTACTAGAATTAGAAGCTCATGTGGTGAAATGTATTTCATGTTATTAATTGATGATTATTTTAGAGTGTCTGGTTACATTTCTCAAAGAAAAATTAGAAGCTCTAGAAAATTTTAAAGAATTTAAGGTTATGGTTGATAATGAAATGAATCTAAAAATAAAAATGTTTGAGTTTTGATAGAGGTGGTGAGTTTACTTCAGATGAGTTTAACAATTTTTGTGAAGATTATGGAATAAAGAGGCATTTTTCAACCACTAGAACTCAAAAAAATGGAGTTGTGGAAATGAAAAATAAAACAGTTCAAGAAGCAGCTAGGACAATGATGAAGGAATCTAATCGTCTAGATTTCTATTAGAGAGAATCAATTCATATTGTAGTCTACATTCTTAATTGAGGTAAAGCAAGAGAAAACATCTCAGACTCCCTATGGGTTATGGCATGGTAAACCCCCTACTATGAAATATTTTAGTCTTTCAAAGTAAATGGTATATCATAAGAGATGAAGAAAACTTGGGAAATTTTGATGCAAGATCTGATGAAGGAATATTCCTTGAATACTCTACAAGAAGAAAGGACCATCAGTGTTACAATAAGAGATTGAAGAAAGTTTTTGACAATGCAAATGTCAAAGTGAATGAGGAACCACATCAAAGTTCAATACTAATAGAAGAGTATGAACCAGATGAATCCCCATGTAGTGAAGAAGAAAAGGTTGAAGACAAAGGAAAAGACTTGATAGTTGAAGAGGAAGAATCTTTGGAAAAGAATCCTAAGACTCCCAAGTATGTGAAGAAGAATCATTCAAAAGATTAGATAATTGGAGATAAGAGAAAAAGTATGCTAACAACAATAAAAGTTTCTATGAAAGAGGAACAAGTGAATTTATATTTAATTTCTATGGTGGAACCAAAAATAGTGACTGAGGCATGAAAAGATGAGAATTGGGTGAAAGAAATGAAGGAAGAGTTAGAATAAATAGAGAAGAACTTGACTTGGGAATTGGTTCCAAGACTAGCAAATAAGAATGTGATTGATACTAAGTGGGTATTTCAAAAGAAGCTAAATGAAGATGGAAAAGTTGTTAGGAACAAGGCTAGACTTGTGTGCAAGGGTTACTTATAGGTTGAAAGTATGGATTTTGAGGAAACCTTTTCCCCAGTTGTAAGAATGGAGCCTATCAGGAATTTTTTAGCTTTTGCAACACGTAACTATTTCAAATTTTACCAAATGGATGCGGAATCTACATTATTGAATGGTGAATTGGAAGAAGAGGTATACATTGAGCAACCAAAAGGTTTTCAATTGTTAGAAGATGCAAGTATGATCTATATATTGAATAAAGCATTGTATGGATTAAAGCAAGATCATAGATCTTGGTATGCAAGACTAGATAAGTACTTGTTGTAGCAAGGATTGAAAAAAGGTGTATTGTAGATAGCAATCTATATTTCAAAGTTGAAGGAGAACAAAAATCTTGATTGTGGTGGTATATGTTGATGACATAATCTTCAGAGGAAATAAAGGTATGTGCAAAAGGTTTGTAGAGGAAATGTAGAAAGAATTTGAAATATCAATGTGTGGGGAGATGAATTTATTCCTTGATTTACAGATCAGTTTCAATCAAAGAAAGGTATATTCATAAAAAAGTCTAAGTATGTTAAGGAATTATTGAAGAAGTTTTGAATGGATGACTCTAAACAAGTATGTACTCCTATGGTTACTAGCTATAAGTTAAGAAAAAATGATGAATCTCCTAAGATGGATCAAAGCAAGTATAGATCAATGGCTAGTGGACTATTATATCTTAGTACTACTAGACTGGATATCATGCATTTAGTTTGTGTTGCGGATAGATTTTGTTGATCATTAAAGCTTGTGGTTATCCTTAGGGTAAATTCAGCGAGTGGGGGACTAATTTTCACCTCACTAAATGACCTTCGATTTTTTTATAGAATTTTGATACTTCTCTATGTTTTGGTGAAAAGGGTAGAAAGAAATGTGAATAAAACATAAAGATGGTGATCCACCAAAGCTTTCACAACACTTCAAACCTTAATTATTCCTTATAACTAATATGATAGACACAAAATATCATAGACCCTTCATTTTTGTGAAGAGAATGACCAGAAAATCTAAAGAAAGCACAGTGCAGTATTTCAAATCTCCTCATGGGAAGCATCCATTAAGGTCCAATCAAACATAAGAAAAAGTCTAAAGATTAACAGAAATATTTCAAAATTTATAGAATCCTTCCTCTTTTACAACATAATATGGAAAATGGCATGCCTTTTATAGAAAATGGAAGAGTCCAATTGACATGATCTAATTTTAGAAAGATAGCATTAAACATAGAAGCTTAGAAGCATGTGAATTAGTTACCAAACTATCAACTCAAAACTTTTAACATAGTGTCTTCAATATGAATGAAATATAAAATGGAAATTTGACAAAGGCCATATCATGCACAATTTCAAATATTTCTCCCAAATAGATCGAGCTTCTATGATATATAAAATGAAAAAAAAGGCTGGATGCCAATCCAATGATAGTTTGATTTAAATATAACATGCCAAAGAGAAATAAGTAGTATTCTGTAAAGACCTTCCTACTTCTAAAAAGATATTACTCCCTGAAAAAGTGTCTATTATCTTTGAAAATATGTTCAAAGAAAAGATTCTAGAAATTTTTAACTAAATGCTACCAACACCTATTTATAGCCAGAAGAAGAGAACACCGCCATAAACATTCCAGAAGTAGAAACTGATAGATGCCTGAACTTGATAGCTCACAATCTAATCTAAGATCTTGATTACATTGTAGCAATCTGTTCTCATTGAGTATCAACTGCTTCATTAAATGATTTTATATATTTAGTGAAGATACAATGATAGAAGAAAATTATATTTTAAACACAACCTGGCAATAATTTGCTCGATCAACTATGGAGGTTAATGATGTTGACTCGAAGGTTTTGCCCTGAAAGTAAGGTGCCCGCCACATTCTCCAACAAAATCTACCTCAAAAGACCATTTCATGGAAAATAAAAAATTGTCCGATGAAGATAGATGACGTGTCCAGTGAGTGGATGATTTCAAACATGTGAGTGGATTTCAAGAAAATCCCTGCTAATCTGACACCTATCTTGATTCACACTCAGAAGGAGAATGATATATATATATATATATAAAGTTGTGCAGCCACCACATGGTGCATTGCACACCTTTATGCAAGAGCAATCTTCATTCTTTGGGCATGGATTCAACCTAAAGTGGAAATGAAGTAAGGACCGAAAACCAAAAAATGTTCAAAGGAAAAATGTATTTACAGTTCTAGTGACTCACAAGGGGCCTTCGCTTGCGGAGGCACAAAGATAGGCCTCTAGTAATTCTTGGAGTTTTAGGAAAGCAACGTGCTAGGTTTCCAAATCTAGATTAGTGTGCATGATAATGGTGTGTAGAGTCTAATATGCTTGATCCAGATAAAGGACTTCTTTAAAAGAAACCCCTCCCCACCTTGATTAAATGACCCCGATGTGGTAGTATAATCGAGAAAGGGGAAGGATTTCCTTCTTGATTTCCTCAACAGTTGGTGATGGGCTTAGACCTACTTGAGTGATGTGGAAGTTCAGATTTTGAGCCTGATTGCATCAACAATCTACTCGATTGTCAACACTCCTCCATGTGATGAGAAAAGGGCAGGAAATCTGGATTCAAGTAGAATTTTGAACTCAATCTTGACCTAATTGACCTTTTTATTCAACATTGCTTGAAAATTTTTACTTTCCAATGTGGCCTTTCGGTAGGTGATGAATTGGCTTTCTTTCTTTGAGGCCATCCTTTGGTCAGTAATTTTGATGTCTCTTAAAGCCTCTTTGGTTGCTTTACATATTTTTGAGATCAAGCTCCCTAATTCCTCAGCCTAGGTGGTCTATGTGTGGAGAATTTATTTGACTACTGAGCCAACCTTCTTGTCTAACTCTTGTGTATCCTTTAGAAACTATAAGACTCATTTTAAGGCCATGATCGCAACTATGATCCTCTCCCAATGAGTGGATATTAACCTTTTTTAATATCAAAAGGTCTTGAATCCCTGTACTGCAACCAATGCCTACTGGAATTGGGACTCTCTTTCCTTTATTGTTTCCTCCAACTAACTCTTTTCCTGGAGACCACTTGTAAGCTCAAAGCTTAGTTTTCCGATCTCCTTGTCACAAGTCTACAAAATAGACTTGATGTCCTGATTTTCTTGTTTCATCCTTTCTCTTTTTTCTTGGGCCTTCTGAAGATTTTTGGAGTTTCGAGATTGGATGATATCTATTTCCTTCTCCATATCCTCTTTTTCCTAATCCAACATCCATTTTAATGGAGCTTCCAAAAAATTTCAATTTTTAAGCAACCCATGAACCTTGTCCCCATATGCGAGTAGTGTTTTGGCTTTTAAAAGCCTTCAATTTTTCTAAAACCACGTTGAACTACCTTGCTGATTTCCATTCCCTTAAGTCATTACTTGAGCTATCATATGTGTTTGCATACCAACTCCTTTGACTTAGATTTTCGGTCACCTAGTTGATCATCGACTTTAGTTATTTCCAAAATTTTGGTCTAAATTTTTCCCCAATAAATTAGGCTTAAGCCATTAGTCTGCAAGGGTCAAATCATCATTGGCCTAATATTGGCCCCTTATTTAATGCTAACCTTGTCATGTATGTAGCTTTAGCAATATGAGACCTTGAGAAGTGATCTTGACTATTCCTCGCTAGCTCGCGAATGATAAATGTTGGTTGGTTATGCAGTGCGAGAATGGAAAGATTAAGATGCAGGTCCTAATTGAGCATTAATGATTGTTATCATCACATTGTTCAATAAATAAATGCTGAAAGTTGCTATTTCTTCCATCACAATTATTTTTCAAGTCTTTGAGTTTGTGCAAAGAGCCAAGGTTATGAGTGTAGATATTCTAGTGGAAGGATAAAAAGGTTGGTACTTCATCTGTTCCTATGCAGAGGTCTATTCAGCTTAATTCACAGAGGTCTTGTGATGAGGACCTAGAGAAAAGACAATGCACTCATGATGATACCCAAGGAAAGGGACTTGTATCTATCGCTACTAGATGCAACTATTATCTCAAAGGCCAATTTGCAAGCTCGGAGGCAGCAGGAGCAAAAGGAGAAGAATTTGTTGGGCCCTCCAGCAGAACTCAACAAAAGCTTTGATATGGTCATGTTTCTTTTGGATGACAAAAATCTCCCATCGACATCACGAAAAACTCATCATAAATCAAAATAGAGATGGATTCTAGCTACCGTCAGTATCTCAAGACCTTGGGTCGAGCTCCATGCCCTAGGGTTGAGGTATTGTCTGTTCCACCTCTAGTGGTCAGAACTCCAAGCGGGCGTGATGGGGCCATGCTGAAATGAGATAGGGATGAGGAAGGAGTCGAGGTTTCATCTCCAACCCTTGCTATGACACAAAGTGGGTGTGTGTACCCTGTTTTGTGTGCTGGTGGTGGAAGGTCTTTTGGGTAATGAAAAAGGTGATGGTGAGATGAAAATTTTGTGGTGATTGATAATTTCTATGGCGGTTGTTTTCTCTCTATGCGCATGGCCACTTTTTGAGGTGTTGGATGATGACTATGTTCCCTCATGGTAAGTATGGATGTCAGAATTGATACTTACATGGCATTCAAAAAAAAAATGGTGGAACTTTACTTATCCTCAAGGCAGTTGTTGCAATGGTGATTTCCCTAGTTTAATGTAATTAGCATATGGGGAATTTTGAAATGCAATTGAAATTCAGACTGAAATGAAATTTTCTATCGTAATTACATTTCGAGCTAGAAGCTTGTATGGTCCCTTGTTATATAAAAGGGAATTCATTGCTCGAATTCAAGGGTTCTAATTTTTGAGCCTTCAGGTCTAATATGTGAATGGGTAGAAATTGGAAGAATACCAGAAAATAAGATAGTGGAAATGTCTTGGTTTTGAACTCTGCATATGAAAATCTTAAATGGTTTTGTAGAAATTACTGATATCAAAGAAAATTCCATGGATAATACATCAACTCTTCTCTGTAAACCATTTTACAAGTTTTGAACGTAATATCAAGTATATTTTGTTTATTTTTGAATGTTTCATTTGAATGCATGCTTTCATTTTTGCTTTGGTTCAATGAATCAACTAAATGTTAAAATGAGATAATGAATTTGTGAAGATTTTCTTAGAATTTGGTAAGAAATGATATTTTATGTACAAAGACTTTTCACGATGCAAGTCATTATGGAAATAGTCCATAATTATCAGATTTAAAGAATTTTTATACGACAGGTTGTAAGATGCATGACTCCATTGCCCAATCAATGAGGACACTAGTCTATTTGTCTTGGTATTAGTCACTTGAGTGATAGTTATATATTGGACCATTGATTTAGGGTTAGAATACAAATATCTTAAAATTCATCTACAATAAGGCATGTGTGTGAGGTATTTTCCTTGTTCCTGGTAAATTGATGGATATTTTCTTGAAGATTAGCCAACCTTTGGGTGAATTAAGTTGTTTACCCTTCATAGGAGCTGATTTGTGATTTTCTATATCATTTCATTTGAGATATTCAAATGAAATGTTAGAAGGAATACCCTCCTAGGTCCCACAGAACCTAAAGTGAAGAAGATTTCAGTCCTTGACTGAATCTTGTCAATTGGCCATTCACTTTAAGGGTCTTGAATATAGGAGATGGCTACTCCTTAGAGATTCCTTAGGTGTACTATGAAAACACCAACAGAATGGTGACTCTACAAGGGAAATTCCCATTCTCCAAACGTAGATAAATTATAGAGTCAAAGAGTGAAGTGAATCTGAACGTCTTGTTCAGATATTGACAAATTCTTGAACCTGGAAAACAATCTAAGTGCAATAAAGATTAAAGGATTAGAATGTAGCTCTGCTATGGAAGATAGCCCAAAATGTGTATTACTTGTAAAGAAAATTCATCTCATTTGAAGTTATGTCCTCTAAAAGGAGGTGGCGACTCTGACTCAAAGAACCTATTAAATCATACACCAATTAATTGGATCTGCAATTTTGAAGGAAAATGATAGCCACCCGCTACAAATTACCATCTAATTTCATAGAATTTGAAGAAATTAGAGCATGTTATTCATAAATTAGGATAAATTTCCCATGATCGAGATGTAAATGATCTAATGAGTGAATTAGCATTGGAATATTTGTAATAATTTAGCATGCTTTTATGTACAAGTTTAAATTGATGTGTTGTGATAAAAGAAGCATGTCAAATTGTTAGATCATAGGAAACATTTGTAAGAAATACATACACCAAGGGCTTAGGATCGAATTTGTAAAAGGGATTGATGTAGTATTATGTAATTTCCTAGTATATTCTAAATTCCTTTTCAAAAATTAAGGAGGAGTTGTCCATCTATGTCATCTATGTAAATATGGAAAAAAGCGTGCAAGATGAACATTCCTTGTCCCATCAAGGAAGTTTTAGTACTAATAGGTACAGGGCCCTTAGCTTTTGACAATATTTCTGGTTACCCCAATATAATACCGCCTAAGTTCATGAACAAAATACCAAGATTCAGTGGTGAAAAATCAAAATCAGCGAGTAGGCATGTGCAGGAATTTGCTGATGTGATGGGTGATTATGAAATAGACTCTGAAGATGTGGTAATGAAGCTATTTATTCAATCCTTGAAAGGAGATGAAAGAGATTGGTTCTCCTTTTTGCTAGTTTCTTTTGTACATTGTTGGAAAGAACTAAGGAAATCTTCATGGAACAGTTTGATGAAGGGGTAAATCCAAGTATTGCAAGAAAGAACTTCATGGAGATTTCCAGGGATAAGGATGAATTAGTCCCTACTTTCAATCTTAGATTTGCAAAGGTTGTAAGGGAAATCCCTGAACATATGAGGCCAAATGATGTAGAGTGTTTGGTTGTGTATTTGGGAGAATTTGATAGTAAGATGAGTTTCTTGTTGAGAGATAAAGAGCTTGCTACCTTGCAACAAGCATATCAAGAGGCTATGAGTATTGAGAATAATTTGAAGTATTCAATCATGAGGGGACCTGCGATTGCCAGCACAAGTAGCCTTAATAGAATCTAGGCTATTGAACCAAGTCAATCAGGAAGTAAAAATGTTTCTCAAGAAGAGGAGCCCATACATGTTACATTTTCATTACTCCCAAGAGATGTAGAACATGAGCGAGCATCAACCTCACATCAACCAAGGATGGGAAAGGCTGACTTGATTTTCTTTGTTAGAAAGTTGTATGAAATGAAGAGACATGTAAATGAGTTACCATATGACTTGTTTTCAAGATTCTTAGATTTTCTAATGGAGATACCCAAGGTTTTTGGGCCTAGTGATTTAATGTGCATTAATTTGTTTTTTCAAGCTTACAAGTCGAGATCAAGCCAATGGTCTAAGAATTAGAAGCCTCATAGCCTTGATCAAGTAGTGGATTGGATAAATTCTATGGAAGATATTGAGCATAGTCATATGCCCCTAGTTGTTTCCCAGAATGTGGGCAATAATTTCCATAGTGAGGAGGATCAAAGGCTAAGATTAATGGATCAAAAAGAAGCATCAGAGTCTAAGAAACTAATTGTTGAATGTTGTTATTTTACAAACAACATAGAAGCATATCCATGTGATAGTGATGAGGATGAAGATACAAAATGTGAGAACAAGGAAATAATTCCTAATTATCTTCCTTGGGATGTTATAAGTTATGAGCAATCACAAGAGGAACATGGTAAAGCATCACAAATTGAGTTAGCTAGGAGTAATGATGCATCAATCAGTAAGGGGAATGTACTTGGTCTCAATCATAGGGCACTAATGAGGGATCAAAGGGATGAGATTGAAATTGGTCAATCTTCTATTGAATATGATTCCTTTTATGAGATGGAGGTGGAGTACCTTGCTTCTAGTAGGGAATATGGTAATAGCCTTGAAGGGGTGTGTTTCCTAGGTAGCGAGTAGTTATCCTCATGTGAAGAATTCTCTGGTTGTGGGTCAATTATTGTGAGTACAAATGACGATGAGGATGTTGAGAATGTTTATCTCTATTCTTCAAGTGATTACACTTAATTTGAATGCACTAATGATCAAAATGATTGGGATCCCAAAACTAAGAAAGATGGGACACATGTGACCACCATGAAGGTATGGAAAAATCCTCTATTTGATGAACTTGTATTGGACAGTGAGCTCATACATCATGATTCCAATTGGTGTAGAAGCAACCCTCTCTTTGAAGAAAACCCTAATGAGTACTTAGCAAGTACTACTAGTGAATGTGTCATGGATGGTCCAAATAAAAGCCACAGTGATATTGAGGTTAGTAACTTTGACTTTGAAGTTGTTGAATATGACTTCATAGCTTCCCACTTACATGAAGGATGTGATAACACAAACACTGGTGGATTGGTTTACCAACATGTGATTGAGCAAATTATACTTGATAAGTATTAAAATAATGCCTCAGACTTACTAACATCTAAATGTGACAATAGTTCATATGACAAAGAAGCTTAAGACTATGATGGAAGCTTTGAATGCAGCATGACTGTCAAAAAGAATGTAGATAATTGTGTTGATTCCCTATGGTGACTAACCATATATTCTAAAAGGTAGTTGAAATGTCAACTATCCATGTTCCACATGATGATATTTACCTTGATATAAAAGGAAGTCCACTCTCAAGAGGCCAAGAGGTGAATTAGGATAAAGGCATAAATACTTAGGCAAAATTATTTCATGTTGAGGAGAATGAATTATTTGATGATTATGTAGAATATGTTAGTATAGCAAAAGTATTTCATTCACATGAGGAATAGTTCAAAGGAATGGATAACCATGGCAATGATATAAGCTAGTATGAAGCTGCAATGGAGTTCTTTGCAGATACTCCCTACCTTATGGATCTTATTATGGAACTTCTTTCATCCCATAAAGGAAACACTTGTGATAAACAGATTAAAGGTACATTTGATCCAATGTTTCTATTCCCTGATCTTGTTAAGGATTGGCCAAGTGTGAGCCAAAGTGTCTATGAGATTTTCAAATTTTATGAACAAGTGGGATGTGATCCTACAATTCATGATAGGGTGGAATATGAGGGTTTTATTTTTCCAATTTAGTTTAATGAACCTATGGTTGAGAGGGACAATGACTGGGGTCACACTACATCAAATGGAATAGACAATAGTGATTGTGATGGTGCTAGTGGCCTGAAATTGCACAATGTTCATGTGGACCCACTGCTAGCAGAACAAGATAGTCTTTGACAAAGGAAAGAATTATCCCTAATATTTTGGGGGCTAGGGGCCTCCATTTTATGGATCAAAGCCAAATGTTTAAAGGTGGCTTCTCATGGAAGTACATTACCATGTATATTTTGTGAATAGTGTAAATAGGTTGGTCTAGTGT
This sequence comes from Sequoia sempervirens, assembly GCA_007258455.2. Taxonomy (NCBI): domain Eukaryota; kingdom Viridiplantae; phylum Streptophyta; class Pinopsida; order Cupressales; family Cupressaceae; genus Sequoia; species Sequoia sempervirens. The sequence goes on along the minus strand of VDFB02195855.1, from coordinate 20,834 downwards.
GTTTTCTTTTTGTTGTGTCTGCTTGACTTGTCCAAGCATGCTCCTAGTTTTTGGTCTTCTACCCTTGTCTTCTTCAACCTTAGATCTGGATTCTTGTTATACCCACTGGGGTTATACTTGCTTGAGCATGAGCCACTGATGGAGCTTTCAAAAATTTGCAATTTTTAAGTAGCCCATGGACCTTGTCTACATTTTAAACCCTTGTCCCCATATGCGAGTAGGGTTTTGGCCTTTAAAAGCCTTCAATTTTTCTAAAACCATGTTGACCTGCCCTACTGGTTTCTAGTACCTTAAGTCATTACTTGAGTTGTCATATGCATTTGCATACTGGCCCCTTTGGCTTAGAATGTTGGTCACCTAATTGATCATCGACTTTAGTTATTTCCTAAAGTTTGGTCTAAATTTTTCCCCAATGACTTGGGCTTAAGTCATCCATCTACGAGGGCCAAAATCATCATCGGCCTAATATTGGCCCCTTATTTAATGCTAACCTTGTTGTGTATGTAGGTTTAGCAATTTGAGACCATGGGAAGTAATCCTGACTATACCCCACTAGCTCACAGATGGTAAATGTTGTTTGGTTATGTAGTGCAAGAATGGCCAGATGAAGACGCATGTCCTCATATAGATGTGGGACCCATTATCCACTACCTGCCCTATTGTTTGTGGTTCTACACCAATGGCCAAGATTGAATGTTGGGGATGATCTCCACCATTCCCCACTGACTCGTGAGGAAAAGGTGAATGCTCATTAAAGGCTGCGAGGTCAGTGAGATTTTGACACGTGGAATACTCCACGTAGCTCATGAGATAGATGAAGCTTGTCGACGGGGAAGTTACTGTCCGAGGTGGGTTAACACCATTATCCAGAGACAAAGCAATGAAGTACTCCTAGATTTCAAACCTAGTCAGCCCAAAGTGAACCATTTGATCTGCCATCTCATCATGAGGTAAAAAACTGACATTCCAAGTTGATAAACTGGCACATCATAGTCGTTTCACTCTGCAAACAGTGGGCATTAATGATCTACTCTCTACAAGTGCAATCAAATTGATCTCTGTGCGTGTGGAGACTTAATTACTGACAATCATGAAGTATGATATGCAGATTTCCATGCACTTGGGAATTAAGTAGTGACAATACACATGCCAATGAATTTCCCAATTTGCACGTTTGTTTTTCATTGAGCATTGATGATTGTTATCATCACATTGTTCAATAAATAGAAGCTTAAATTTGTTATTTCTACCATCACAATTAGTTGTAGGGTCTTTGAGTTTGTGTAGAGAGACGAGGTTACGAGTGTATATTTTCTAGTGGTAGGATGAGAAAGTTTTGTACTTCATTTTTTCTAGTGCGGAGGTCTGTTTGACTCAATTCATAGAGGTCCCATGATGAAGACCTAGAGTGAATACAATGCACTCATAATGATACCTTGGGAAAGGGACCTGCATCTGTCGCTACTAGATATAGCTATCATATTAAAGGCCAAGCTACAAGTTTAGAGGCAGTAGGAGCAAAAGGAGAAGAATTTGTTGGGCCCTCTAGCAGAACTCAATGGAAGCTTTGATATGGCCATGGCTCTTTTGGATGAAAAAACTCACCCATCGACATCATGGAAAGCTCGTCATAAATTGAAATGGAGACGGATTCTAGCTACCATCAGTATCTGAAGACCTTGGGTTGAGCTCCATCCCCTAGAGCTGAGGTATTCCCTGTTCCACCTCTAGCGGTCAAAACACCAAGCAGGTGTGATGGGGTCATGCTGAAATGAGACAGGGACGAGGAAGGAGTCGAGGTTTCGTCTCCAACAATCGCTATGACATAAAGTGGGTGTGTGTACTGTGGTGTGTGTGTTCGTGGTGGAAGCTCTTTTGTGTGATGAAAAAGGTGGTGGTGAGATGAATATTTTGTGGTGATTGATAATTTATGTGGCTATTGTTTTCTCTCTATGTGTGTGGCCACTTTTTGAGGTGTTGGATGCTGACTGTGTGCCCTCGTGGTAAGTATGGATGTCAGAATTGATGCTTACATGGTAGTCGAAGAAATTTTTGGTGGTAATTTACTTCTCCTTAGGGCGGTTGTTGTAGTGGTGGTTTCCTAGGTTCAATGTAATTAGCATATAGGGAATTTTTAAATGTAGTTGAAATTCAAACTGAAATGAAATTTTGTATCATAATTGCATTTCAAACCAAAAATTTGTATGCTCCCTTGTTCTATAAAATGGAATTCATGGCTTGAATTCAAGGGTTCTAATTTTTTAGTCTTCAAGTCTAATATGTGAATGGGTGGAAATTGGAAGAATACTAGAAAATAGGATAGTGGAATTGTCTTGGTTTTGAACTCTGCATATGAAAATCTTAAATGGTTTTGTAGAAATTACTAATATCAAAGCAGATTTGATGCATAATACATCAAATCTTCTCTATAAACCATTTTGCAAGTTTTGAACGTAATATCAAGTATATTTTGTTCATCTTTGAATGTTTCATTTGAATGCATGTTTTCATTTTTGCTTTGGTTCAATGAATCAACTAAATGTTTAAATGAGATCATGAATTTATGAATATTTTCTGAGAATTTGGTAAGAAGTGATGTGTTATGTACAAAGAGTTTTCATGATGCAAGTCATTATGGAAATAGTCTACAATTATTAGATTTAAAGAATTTCTATATGACAAGTTGTAAGATGCATGACTCGAATGCCCAATCGATGAAGACAATAGTCTATTTGTCTTGGTATTAGTCATTTGAGTGATAGTTATATATTGCACCATTGGTTTAGGGTTAGAATACGAATCTCTTAAAATTCATCTACAATAAGGCATGTGTGTGAGGTATTTTCCTTGTTCATGGTAAATTGATAGATATTTGCTTGAAGATTAGCCAACCTTTGAGTGAATTATGTCATTTACCCTTCATAGGAGCTAATTTGTGATTTGCTATGTCATTTCATTTGAGATAGTCAAATGAAATGTTAGAAGGAATAACCTCCTAGGTCCCACAGAGCCTAAAGTATAGAAGATTTTAGACCTTGACTGAATCTTGTCAGTTGGCCATTCACTTTAAGGGTCTAGAATATAGGAGATGACTACTCTTTCGAGATTCCTTAGGTGTACTAGGAAAAGCACCAACACATATATCCTTCTATAGCCCATCAGATACAACATTTACTCTGGCTATATCTTTGTTCATCTTCTTTTGTTTGTGTTTATACTCTGTATTTGTCTCATGTTCAACAATAATCTCACCCTTCAACTTCTCTATCTTGGCATGAGGCCGATCCTACTCAATCTGGGTTGCTTCAAGAAAATTAGTTTCTTCACCTTGCTGACCCTGTAACTACCTTAGGTGGGCCATTTCCACATCTTTGCCTTTGATTTCTGCCTGCAGCCTATCCACCGTGTCTTTTACATTTTCCAACTTTTTCTTGCATTTCTTCAAAAAAAATTCCAGCTTCTTGTAGTTAGTGTAGACCACCTTCTGAGTTATTTTGGCCAAAACCACTTTGTTGCATGGGAGAGTCTCATTTAGATCGAGGCCCACATCTCAGATGTCATAATATTCTAACTACATTTCTCCTTTTAGCTTGGATGCTAGTGGCCTCATGGTAGCAATCAACAGGGAATTATGTTCATGAAAACAAAACTTAATATTTTGAGTAGTTGGTTTTGATGTGACCTTTATTTGTAGATTATATTTCCTTATTTGTTGGGCCTGATTTATTGCATCCAAGTGACTTTAGAGACTCTATGGTGTGTTAATAATTTTTGCATCAAGAGTAGCACCTGGAGGGAGACTGAAAAGGGTGACAGAGGGTGAGGCCTCAGCTGTATGAGGTTGTAGAGAGGTGAATGAAAGCATTATCATGGAAAAATGTGGGATGCCATATGCAAAATGAGAAAGAGTGATACTCATCAAAGTGAAAGGGGAAGTGGGAAGAAAAAGAGGCATTTTCCTGGTATCAGATGGTTTTGGTGAGACTGGAAACATGGATGCTTCAGTGTATTCAATGGGGGCCCTTGATAGGGTAATAAAGGAATCAATTGTGATTGACATGGATGATACTCACTTAGTGCATGGGGTTTCCTCATGGGGTTCATTATCGAATATGGCTGGGCATTTGTCCAAAATGAGGACATCAAAAACCACAGATGAGTGAATCTTTTCAATAGATGAGGGTGGAGGAAAAACTAAAGATGCAGAAGAATAAAGAAGAGTGAGCACAAAACTTACCTGGGCTGTTGAAGCTGAATATCCTAGTAAAGTGGACTCCACTTCTTCTTCTCCTTTGCTTGATACACTTGGTTCACCTAGGTCTTGGACTCATCTTCTCTTTGTATGGGAAGAACTAGTAGATTCAAATTCCTTGGTGGCTGACCCCATAAAAACTTAGGATTTTGCAACTATAACAGACCTCTTTGGGGACCATCAATTCCTCTTTCCTTTTGGTGGGGCAGTGAAAAAATGTGTGATCTATGAGCCCTTTTGTTTTGACCCTTTCCCTTTTCTTTTTCCCATGTTGAGCTCTCGAGGCTAGGAGGTGTAGAGTGGAAGTTCCTCTGGTCTAACCTCTTGATCAAACTCAATATTTCTATCATTGGTGTCATTCTCCTAGTCAAAAATTTGGTCAAATCTCTCATCATGTGGCATAACATCTCCATACATGGCACCGAGATTCTTATTTTCTTGTTGGAACCTCCATAAATCCACCTTCTTTATTGCCAACCATCCTAGTTTCTTCAATTGCATGTTGAGGGACTTTCCTATTGGAATGCTTTATTGGTACTCTGCCACTCTGACATAGAAGTTGAGCCATGGTGGTTGGTGAAATGGTATGAAGGCTAAGTCATTGTAAAATTCTGACCTATCCCTAGTCAGTTTCATCCTTGATTTAAATTACTCCCACCTCTCATGTATTATAGTTGAGAGATGCCTTACTGGATTGTAGCTCCATGCATCACAAATGAGAACCAGGCCTAGGAAATCCAATTTGTTTGTAAGAACATACTACTTCTCCCTTTTCACAAGTGTTACCTGACTATTGGAAATGGTGAGGGGAATTAGGTAAAGTGTTATCGTGTGTCTTTAGGGGCCATAAGATAGATGTCTGACAACATGCATTCAAAGCGAAAGTCCTGTTTGTTATAAATTTAGGGAGCCTAAAATGCTCCTCAACAAAACAATGGAATTTGATGAAGGTAAATTCGGCTCCCAGAAAATAATCCACTAGGGTTTGGTGGCTTTTCATCCATTGCAAGGCTTCAGGGGAAAACCAACCCGAAGGATGTGGGGACAAATCTAAGAGCACTGGCCTTAGGAAATAATCCAAAAATGAGGAATAATCCCATGTCTTGCAAAACACATGGGTCCAAATCAAAAATGGCTAGTATGACCCCTTTACATCAAACTTAAAAAGTGACAAATTCCTTTCAAAAAATTTAGGGTATTAATGCAAGATCAAATGTGCCAGGAAAGAAGAATACCTGAATTTAAAAGCAATGCCATAGTTTCTCAATTGATCCAACATATTTTCAGCTATTACATTAGAAAAATCAAAATACTTCTGGCTTTTCTCCCTCTTGAGCATGAAAGTGAAGCCCATCTAGAAGGTACAAACTTTTTCATCATCGTTAAAGTTGTAGATATAGAAAAAACATTGTGAAAATGACTTGCATGTCTGATTTGAACTTTCTACGTACTAGAGGGAAGAAGAGTTGATTTCCTTCCATTTTCTCATCTATTTCATCTGTGTAAAAATTTAAATGTTTGGCTCTGGTCTTCTAAAACTGTTGGATTATCTTGTGCTCAAACCTTTCAACACCCTAGTTAATAGGGATACACAAAATCTCCCAGATAGCTATTGCACCGATTGTAACTATTAATTCATTTATGATTATAACCCTTGCTTCTTTTTCCAAACTCTTAGCACATGCATCCACTAGCTCTAGACATAGGTGTATAGTGGGCAACATGAATTGTGGAAAAGAACAATACCAAAGCCATAACACAAAGCCTTTGGTTCATCCATACTTGATCATTCTCTACATTGCCCCTTCCCTAAGGTTTTTAGGGTTCATATGCAACTTAGGATAAAAAATATTGTTTGCAAAATCCAAGACCGCTTCCTTCTTAATGGGGTTTCCTGCCAGCATGATTCTAGTATGAGAAAATAATGCTCTTCCAGTGCCGAGGCACTAGCAAATGAATCCCTCCCAAATATGTTGGTGTAATTTGGTCTCGTAAACAAAACTCTAGCCTTTCAACTAGAAGATGATGCTTCCACCATTGTTGTGTTGAAAAAAATTATAGAGAGCTTCTTCAGAGAAATGGCTACTTGTGGTTTTCAATACTTAGCAAGAATATGCTTTTCAGGTGCATTTAATTTCCTTGAACGTACATGTAATAAGGTGTTGTCATTACCATTAGCTCACTAAGTGTTGTCAATGAGGCAATACATGTGGAGTGGAGATCCATATCCCTTAGGAATGCCAAATCTGCCACGAGAATGTAATTAGTACATTCCTCTCGCTACCTTTTTCACAAATAAACTCTATGTGTTTGGAAGTGTGCTTTAATCCATGGGAAGCATGGTTTAAGTGGTGCAAGGCACTCTGAAAATACATTCATATTTAATTTGTTAGAGTTTAGCACTTTAATAAACATATTTTTGCATGAGCTAGCAAGTTGGCATTGGTGACGACAATGGACACATGGCGACAATTGGTACATGTGAGCATTAACTCCCAACACCTAAATTTATTTTTCAAGGCTTGGTGCTAGAATTTCTATATGATTCATCTCTCACCCTCTCATTGCTTTGATATTTTCTCTATTACCATCCAACGGGGGATGGATTTTTTTTTTGTCACACTCATCGGTGCACCTTTTCTATAAATAACCATGCCACCTTAGTGAAAAACTCACTAAATTAGCTCTTAAGTTTAGTAAATTTTTCTTGCTTTATTCTCCATTTTGCTAGCCTTATCCTACTTGCTACTTATATTCTCTTCATGGGTGAAGTCAATAGTGATAGAATTAAATGGTAAAGAAGAATGATGCCTCATCATTGTGGCATTCAAATGGGTGCTTCACAAAATTATGTGAAGGATGAAAACTAGTTGAACTCCAACGTTATCATGTTTTGTGGCCTCCTTGTTGGATTTAGACATTTCCAAGCCCTAGATAGTCAAACCACAATGTTGGACTCAACATATTTAGACATGGTCAGCCTAATCATGCAAGTGGCTATCCCTGGTGGTAGCATTCCAACCACCATGGACCTTTGTAGGCATGTTGATTATGGGGAGAAGGTACCTTGGTTTCCTCTCCTTACTAATTTTCACACCATGGACCTAGAAAGGCATCTCTCACTTTCCCAACCTACATCCTCTTGTTGAGGGAATATGGAGTGGACACATTCCAGGCATGACTAGAGAAATCACTTTGAATTTTTAGTATATAGCCATGGTGCCAAGGACTGAGGTTCGTATCATGTTGTACTTGTGTGTGTTGTGTTTTAACCCCCTTACCACCTTGTTGAAGAAAACCTCGATGAAGCATTTTTTTTTATTTCTAGCAATAGATGGAGGCTTCAATTTCACTACTTACTATATAGGAGAAAATTTGCACCCCTTGTGTAAATTTTTCTTTTGCATACCCTCACCTTAGAAAATCAAACCCAAAGTCTTAATTCCACATCACCCACCTACCTTCCATCTACTTGGTGCATGTTTTGTGTGTCGGTGGGAGAATTTTCATTAGGGACACAAGTGCAGTGTGCAAACATCTACGTAGCATGTTGTCGTCCCTAGCAGATTTCTACATCTCAAGTCCACAGGGACGTTACACTCCTCATTAGGGATGAATTGTAATAGCTTTGTGTGACCAACTAATATGAATATGGCTTCTTTCCCTCTCATTTTTTCCTTCAAAGGCATTCATTTCACAATCACTTCATCTCTTAGCAATTCATTCAATCTTTCACTTATCTTCAATGTTCTACTCACAATTCTAACAAATTTCACAACTCCATTGAGCACTACAATAGCTTGTTACTCCATTCATTCCATCTTTTTTCGTGTGATGCTATTATAGAAGCTACGATTTTGGAGTCTTGTGAGACCTCCCTTTGTCACTGTTGTGGTCGTATCAACTTTTCCAAGCTCATTGCTTGCATTCTCCCTTCATTGGCCTTGAGAGCCTTTGGGTGGAGGTGGTAACACTTCAATTTTCCTTTTGTGGTTTGATAGAGTAGAGTAGCATCTTTTGTAGTCTCCATTACTTTCATTTCCATTTCCTTTATCATACTTTCTACTTCATGGAATTTTTGGTTGTCAATGGAGGTGGAAACAGTGAACTGGGGGTTTGATTGAGGCAAACCCCTATACAACCCTAACATTTTTCCCCTCTTGCTTATGTGTAGGTGAACTAGCATGGAGCTTGTTGGTGAAATGACACTTTAGTGAGTTGATCTTCGTCACCCTTGTTTTCATCTACTCATCTTATCATCTACGTACTTATTTTCATACTTCATCATTCTATTCATTTCATTAAGGTTAGTTAGATTTTCTTACTGCATTTTATGTTTTCTAGCTGCATGGACACAAGTGCACTAGAGAGATTCCAACATGCCATGCTATTGTCCCAGACCTATGTTGTCATCCTCAAAAAAAGAGCTATCTAAGGTGTGGTTTGAACTCTAGAAACTAGATTGTCTAGCCAAAAATAGATTTTTAGATCTATAGAGTGACAAAAGTACTTGAGAGTGATTTTCATTCGTAATCCCTATCCTAAAACACTCATTAGCTTGAGGTAAGTTAGGTTAGCTCTTTTTTGTTACCTCTTTGTGACCTAGAGCTTTGGTGTGGTTGGTCCCCCTCTCTTACATTTATGGTGAAATCGATTTGAACCATTTTTGTTTCATTTGGCAGTGCTAACAGGTCCTTTCCTCGTATCCTAGAAGCATTTCAGGTGTGAGTGTTGTAAGGAATTTTTCCTTACAACCCAACATGCTACCCCTATAGGCATACTTAGAAGGTTTTGTGTGTTGCAATTATGAGCAAGTTTGGTGGTGTTGTCATTAATGTTGTCATTGATGTCAACACAGTTTAGTATGTTGCAGATTGTACATGTATAGTTGAGATGTTGCTAAGATGTTGTGATTACATGGAGCTATCTTCATGACATTGTAGATGTGCTGAAATGATGAGTTTCCAAGTGCTTTTGAGAAAATAAATAAAGAAGAGAAGTTAGATTTATGAATGTATCTAGAGTGTGCTCCGATATGTGCTCCAAATTTCTCCTATGTTGATCCTATGCTTGTATGGATTTGAAGGTTTCATAAAGGTGATCTTGTGGTGATATCTCCCGAGTTCTAGTTTCTGGTGTGATGGTATGTGAAAGTTACATTCACCAATGTGTGAAATGTTTTGGCAGAGTTGGTCTTCTATGGACTGGGAGAATTTTTTTTACTCCGCAGTCCTCAGTTGTTCTATTTCAGATCTTTCAGATCTGGCATATGTCTTGTAGTGGTGTTCTCTTGGTTTTGGAAAAGATGTGTGTGGTTTGGTGATCCAAAATTCAAGTTTTAGAGTTGTATGTGTTCTCATAGTCTAGATGGACTGATGGAAGAAGTTCATTGTTCGAAGATTGTTGCACTTGGTACAAATTTATCTAAAGGAATATGAGATGTGTTCTCATGCATAATGAAGTGTGTTGTGTTTTTTATGTGTCATCTTCTTGTTGGGAAGTATGTACATCAATGTTCATTTGTGTTTTCATTAAGTTTGGCCGACCTGGTGTTTACTCTTCATATGAAGAATAAAATTTAATTAAGGAAGCATGTGGTTGATTTGAGACATTATTTTTGTTCTTGGTTAAATGTTTTATTGGTTCACTCTCATTCCTTTCCATTGTAGGAATGTTGAGTTGTTGACCTAAATTTGAATTTATGAAATGAAGTTTATGTGGCTGACCTTGGAGAAACTTTCTAAGGTTGAAGATGGTATAAATGCAAGACAGTTTGTGAAGATTTGGAGGAGAGATGCAAAGTGACGAAACAAGCCACAAATCAAAAGATTAGAAGTGTGTGTTAGAGTGAGTTGGGGCAATAGTTAGATTCATTATGTTAGATTCCTCAAGGCAGTGAGCTAAAGGTTTCTGCAATCCTTTAATCAAGGCTCCAGATGTGTGTTAATTACTGTGGTGGATCTTTTTTTCTCTTTTATATCTGTAGGTAGTGAGCCTCCATGTTGGATAGTGAGTCCTTTCTATAGGTAGTGAGCCTTTGTATTTGGACGGTGATTCCTCTTTTGGATAGTGAGCCCTTGGTAGTGAGCCTTTGTTTTCATTTTTATAATCTATTTATATTGTGAGTTAATCCTCACCATGGTTTTTCCCTCATTGGGTTTTCCACATAAAATTTTGGTGTTCATTGTGTTGATTTACTTTTCCTTATTTGTGTTACATGCTCATACTTAGTAAAATAATAGTGCAGTTGTGGAATTCATAAGTATTGAAGTTCTAAGTTTGAATTTTATGAAAACTGATTCACCCCCCTCTCAGTTGTCTTGCACCTCTTTTTAACAATTGGTATCAGAGATTTGGTTCCTTGGTGTACAACTTAACTGCTTAAGGAAGATCCAATGGTGCATAAGTTGGTGATCCCTATGTTCTATGGACCTAATTATAGTGATTGGAAAGTGTAAATGAGAGGATATATTGTTTCTCTTAGTTACAAGACCTGGAAGGCTGTTGAGACGAAGTATACTACTCTAGCGAATGGTCCTACTACTGCTGATGAGGTTTCTGCTTATGAGGAGAATGGGAAAGCAAGGTATGCTATCTACAATGATTTATCTAAAACTAAGTGAACTAAGGTTATTTTTTTGGATACTGCTTATGATGTCTGGAAGAAGTTGGAAGAATTGTATGAAGGAAATGAAAGAGTAAAGTTGACAAAGAAGCTGGCAACAAAGATAGATTTGAGAATTTGAAAATGGATGAAGGTGAAGAGTTTACAAGCTATTTCTAGAGGGTTGAGATGACAACAAATGAAGTTAAGAATCAAGGGGGAAATCTAACCAATGAAGATATTCTTGAGAAGATCTTGATCACCCTACCAGATTGCTACAGTGATAAGATCTGAGTTATTGAAGAGATGTATGATCCTACACATTATACTAAATAATAGTTGTTTGACACCTTGCAAGCATTTGAGATGAGAAATTTTAGGAAAGAAGACAGGAAAGAAGAAAATACAAAGACAAAATTTAAGGCAATGAATATTGAAGATGATCCGAAGAGTGATGGTTTTGATTAGTTGGAAGTGAACTTCACCAGGAAGTTGAAGAAAGGTACCAAAAAGGATAAAGGTATGTTTCCCTCTAAATGTTTTAGTTTTGGTAATATTGGCCATTATGCTTCGAGATGTTTGAATAGAACTGTACATAAGAAGAACAAGGATTATATAGATAAGGATACAAAGGATAAGAAATAAAAGAAGTTGTATTATGTTAAAGAAGAAGTCGAAATATTTAATGACGAATATGAAAATGAGATTGATGATAGTGAATGCTTGTTTTTAGCTTTGGAAAAAAATCTGTATCTACTAACCCTAGAAAATGTGCAAGCAAGAATGCTCCGGAGAACAAAAGGAATAATATGGAAGGTACTTTGGTTGCCACCTTTCATGCAAGATAGGATGAAGATTACTGGGTGATTGACAGTGGATGTTCTAATCACATGACCATAGATAAGAGTAAGTTCACTAAACTTGAAAATTATGATGGTTGTTTAGTCATGTTTGGTGATGATTTAGGAGCTAAGATTTGTGGGAAAAGTTCAATTAGTTTTGATGGAGTACACAACACTGATGATGTATATTATGTGAAGGTTTTGAGGCATAACCTTTTGAGTGTTGGAAAGATGTGTAGCAATGGTTTTAAACCTATGTTTCAAAATAATACCTGTGAAATTAGAAACGGATCCAAAAATGGAGATATGACTGCTACTAGAAGGAGAACTCATGGAAACATCTATTAGCTTAATGGATTTGATGGTCAATGCCTTGTATCTCAAGTAATTGAAAGTTGGTTATGGCACCAGAGAATGGGACATGTAAATTTTGATAATTTGGTCAAAATCAGTTCAAAAGATATTGTTTGAGGTTTTCCTAGAATCATAAGGCCTACTAATACTATTTGCAAAAGTTGTCAATTGGGTAAACAAACAAGATGTAGCTTTAAGGGAAAAGAGCACTCTACTACTGGAATGCTGGAGTTGATTCAAACTGATCTCTGTGGTCTGACTAGAACATGAAGCCTGAATGGTGATAGGTATTTCATGCTTCTTATTGATGATTATACTTGAATGACATGGGTTTCTTTTCTTAGAGAAAAGACTCAAGCTTTGGATAGGTTTAAAGTGTTCAAGGAAAGAGTGGAAAATGAAGTAAATTTTAAAATCAAATGTTTAAGATTTGACAGAGGTGGAGAATTCATTTCTAGTGAGTTTAATACATTGTGTGAACAACATGGCATAAAGAGATAGTTTTCTACTCTGAGAACCCCTCAGTAGAATGGGGTAGTTGAGAGAAAAAAAAGGACAGTATAGGAAGCTGCAAGAAGTAAGATGAAAGAATCAAATGTATCAAATGTATACTGGAGAGAGGTGATACACACTATTGTTTATGTTCTCAATAGAGTTCTGATTAGAGGCAACAACACAAAGAATCCTTTTGAGTTATGGAATGGTAAGACTCCTACTGTGAAGTACTTCAAGGTATTTTGAAGAAGATGTTGCATTTAAAGAGATGATGAAAATCTTGGAAATTTTGATGCTAGATGTGATGAAGGATTTTTTCTTGGATACTCTACTACAAGCAAAGCATATAGATTCTTCAATAAGAGATTGAGGAAAATTATTGAAAGTACTAATGTGAAAGTTGATGAAGACATAAAGAGACCTATTGAGATAAGTGAAGTTGAACCTAATGATCCCATATGTGGACAAGTACCTGAGGAGAATAAGGAAAAGGAATAAGAAGAGAAATAAGAATAGACTAAAGAAGAAGAAGAAGAAGAAGAGAATGAACCAGAACATGTTGTTAAGACTACTAAGTATGTATAGAAGAATCATCTGGAGGAAAAGATAATTGGAGATAAGAGTGAAGGTGTGAAGACAAGAAGTAATGTAGCAGCTGAGGTAACTTTGTGTTTACTTTCTAAAATTCAACCTAAGTCTATGAGTGAAGCATGTGAAGATGAGAGTCGGATGAAAGCTAAGAAAGAAGAATTGCAACAAATAGAAATGAACTAGACATGGGAATTAGTTCCTAGACCTGTGAATAAGAATGTAATTGGTTCAAAATTGTTGCTCCAGAATAAGTTGAATGAAAATGGAGAAGTTGTAAGGAATAAGGAAAGACTTGTATGCAAAGGATATTAACAAGTTGAATGCATAGAATTTGAAGAAAAATTTTCCCTTGTAGCTAGAATGGAAGCTATTAGAATGTTTTTGGAATTTTCTGCCCACAAGGATTTCAAAGTGTATCAGATGGATGTCAAGTCAACATTTTTCAATGATGAGTTGGAGGAAGAAGTGTGCATGGAACAACCTAAAGGGTTTCAGTTATCTGACAAACCGGACATGGTTTGTAAGTTGAAGAAGGAATTGTATGGACTGAAGGAAGATCCTAGAGCTTGGTATTCAAGATTAGATAGATACTTGACAAAGCAGGGATTCAACAAAGGCTCTGCTAACAACAATCTTTAATTCAAAGTGCAAGGTAACAAAAATTTGATAGTATTTTGTATATGTTGATGATATCATCTTTGGTGGAAATGAAGGTATGTGTAAGAGATTTGTTGAAGAAATGCAAAAAGAATTTGAGATGCCCATGATTGGTGAATTGAATTTCTTTCTTGGTATTCAAGTGAATCAAACTAATAAAGGGATATTCATTTCACAATCTAAGTATGTAAAAGAGATGTTGAAGAAGTTTGGAATGGATGACTCCAAACTAGTTAGTACTCCTATGGTAACTAGATGTAAGCTGAGCAAATATGATGAATCTGCTAAAACTGATCAGATCAAATATAAATCTATGATTGGTGGACTATTGTATCTTATTGCTACTAGACTAGATATTATACATGTAGTATGTTTAGTTGCTAGATTTCAAGCAGATCCTAAAGAGGTTACAACTGTAAAGAGGATATTTAGATATCTTAAAGGTACACTAGAATATGGCTTATGGTATCCTAAGGGTGTTGATTTCACCTTGAGTGCTTATACCAATGCAGATTGGATTGGTTGTGTGGATGACCGAAAGAGTACCAGTGGAGGTACTTTCTTTCTTGACGGTAGATTGATTTCTTGGTTGAGTAAAAAATAAGACTCTGTTTCTTTATCCACTGCAGAAGAAGAATATATTGCTGCAACATCCTACTACACACATGTTTTGTGGATGAAGCAAACTCTGAAAGACATTGGAGTGATATGTAATGAGCCTATTCCTATTTTCTATGACAACACAAGTTCTATAAACATTTCAAAGAATCTAGTTATGCATTCAAGAACTAAGCACATATCTATCAAAAATCATTTCTTGAGGGAAAAGGTGTTGGAGAATGAAGTCAGATTGGAGTATGTGACAACAAATGAACAAATTGTTGATATATTTACTAAGGGTCTTCCAAAAGGATACTTTTGAGCATCTGAAGGAGAGGTTGTGGGTCATTGGACCTCCGAACTAGGTGCACATGAAGGTGCATCAGTCTAGTAAATTCACAAATTCTTCATTTATGTAGACTAATGAATGGGTCTACTCCATAGGGGGAGTAGAAAAGGTTTTCATTGTTGCAGTATGAGTGCACTCATAAGGGAGAGTGATCAGAGTCTTTGATCTTTGCCATTGATGTCAAAGGGGGAGAGAAAGTCATGTGAAAAATAGTTGCAGAGGAAGAGAAGGTGTTCTCCCCAAATATTGTGAAGCATTTTTTCTTTCATGGTTTTTCACATCATGTGTTGCCATCAATGACAAAGGGGGAGTTTTTGCAAGTATGAGCAAGTTTGGTGTTGTTGTCATTAATGTTGACATTGATGTCAACCCAGTTTAGTATATTGCAAATTGTACATGTATAGTTGAGATGTTGCTGAGATGTTGTGAGTATATGGAGCTATCTTCATGACACTGCAAATGTGCTAAAATGATGAGTTTCCAAGTGCTTTTGAGAAAATTAATAAACAAGATAATTAATAGTTATGAATGTGTCCAAAGTGCACTTTAGTATGTGCTCCAGGTTTCTCCTGTGTTGATCCTATGCTTGTGAAGATTTGAAGGTTTGCTAATGGTGATCTTGTGGTGATATCTCATGAGTTCTAGCTTCTGGTGTGATGGTATGTGAAAGCTATGTTCATTGGTGTGTGAATTGTTCTAGAAAAGTTGGTCTTCTGTAGACTAGGAGAAATTTTTCTGCTCCGCAATCCTCCATTGTTCTATTTTAGATCTTTTGGATCTGGCATGCGTCTTGTACTGGTGTTATCTTGGTTCTGGCGAAGATGTGTGTGGTTTGGTGATCCAAAAGTCAAGTTTCAGAGTTATTGTATGTGTTTGCATAGTCTGGATCAACTGATGGAAGAAGTTTAGTGTTCAAAGATTGTTGTACTTGCTACAGATGTATCTAAAGGAATCTGAGATGTGTTCTTGTGCATAATTAAGTGCAAGTGTCATTTACGTGTCATCTTGTTGGGAAGCATGTACATCAATGTTCATTTGTTTTTTCATTAGGTTTAGATGACCTGGAGTTTACACTTCATATGAAGAATTAAATTTAATTTAGGAAGAATGTGGTTGATCCGAGAAATTATTTTTGGTCTTGGTTAAATGTTTTATTGGTCCACTCTCATTCCTTTCCACTACAGGAATATTGAGTTTCCGACCTAAATTTGAATTTATGAAATGAAGTTTATGTGGCCGACCTTGGAGAAAGTTTCTAAGGTTGAAGATGGTATAAATGCAAGGAAAATTGAGAAGATTTGGAGGAGAGTTGAAAAGTGACAAAGTAAGCCACAAATCAAAAGAGCAGAAGTGTGTGTGAGAGTGAGCTGAGGCAACAGTTATTCATTCTGTTAGATTCCTGAAGGTAGTGAGCTGAAGGTTTCTACAATACTTTAATCAAGGTTGTGTATGTGTGTTAATTACTGTGGTGGATCTTTTGTTCTCTTTTGTATTTGTAGGCAGTGAGGCTCCCTATTGGACAATGAGACCGTTTTGTAGGTAGTGAGACTTTGTATTTGGATAGTGAGTACTCATTTGTGTAGTGAGCCCTTGGTAGTGAGCATTTGTATTTGGTTTGATAATATCTTTCTATTATGAGTTAATCCTCACCCTGGTTTTTCCGTCATTGGGTTTTCCACGTAAAAATCTGGTGTTCATTGTGTTGATTTGTTTTTTGTTATTTGTGTTACATGCTCATCCTTAATAACAAAATAGTGTGGTTGTGGAATTCATAAGTAATTAAGTTTTCAGTTTGAATTTTGTGACAATTAATTGATCTGTAATTAGAGTTTACAAAATTAAAATGTAAATTAAATCTAATTACAGTAATTTCCCGATCTAATACATTTTTACATGATTAGGATTATGATTACATAATTACAAAATTACAATAATGTACACTTTAAAGTCAATTATTGAAAATAATCTGAATTGAACTAGAGAGAAATTGAGATAGAAGAGAGAAGAATGAGACAAAGAAATAGAAGGATCATAATTCGTAGATTGACAACAAAGTTCATCCAATCTGGACTATGTCTCCGGGTCCGCTTCTCAATGCTGGGACTGCTTTATTGATATCACTAAGAAAAATTATGCTTTGTTACAATACGCAAGCTCCAAGAACCTAAAATAATCTCTCCACAATCTCTCACTCCTTAACAATTTTTGGTGTATGCAAACACCTTGTAATTTTCTCTCAAAAAAAACTCTAACTCTCCACCTTTCACCAAGAGCATAGAAAACTCCCCAAAAATTACTTACCAAATACTTAGCTAAAAACCCCCTTTTTATACAAATTTATTTGCTAATATGGGATTTAACCATATTATTTTGCAAATATTGCATATCTCCCATTTACAAGTAAAAATTCCAACCAATTCCCCTTAATTACATAAAAATCTACAATTCCCTCATGTAATCTCCTTTAAAAATAAGAAAATAATCTTTAAAGATTATTTTAAATCTTTAAATATTTTTAAATTTAATTTTAAGCCCCTTTTAATTCCATATTTTTGGTATTTTACTAATAAAAAGGGTTTTGGTTATAATTTAGGGGTTATATTATTGAAATATGAGTTTACGGGATTTTTTCCTCTCCTTGTTTTATGGGCAAGGCAAGAGGATTTTAAGGGATAAAATCCCACCAAATCATCTTTTTTTTCTTTTAATTTTTAAACTATATATTTTTTATTTAACAAATATGGTTTAATCCATATTTATGCCATGTCATATACTCTTTCCACGTCACCACCTGCCACATCACCATGCTAATGTCATCAAAGTCAACCAGAGTTAGATTTTTTACCAACCTTTGAACAGCTGTAACTTTCACATATGAGCTCCATTTTCAAAACCGAATATAGTTTCAGAATCAGTGCGACAAGCACTATGACTTGACATAATTTTCTCCTCATTTCGAGATGATCATTTTTTTTCCTTTTTGAATGCTTGATTTGCCTGTTTGACTGAATGCTTGATTCGCCTATTTGACTGAACCTTTGACCACACATAACTTCTACATACAGACTCCTTTTGAGCTTGTTTAAGTTGCATTAGGACCGTTTTGGCGAGATCTATCCAATGGTGTCGATTTGGATGAATTATGAGGCTATGAATTTTTTAGGTATTTTGGATCCACTTGGATCATTCCTCCCCATTGAGAAGCTTTTGGACCTCCAAAAGGTCTGTTTATGTACAAATTGAGCTAGGGAAATGTTGCCCCACTTGCCCAGTATCATCTGTCCTTCCTTTCTGGAACCTCTACATTTGACTCATCATAACAACAATCAAAACTGCACTAATATTATTAAATACATTATCCATATACACATCCACATTCAATGTTGTTGTTACCAACCATACACTGCTGAAAAGTAGAAGGCTAAATAACAAAACTGAATTTGCGAACAAGAAAAAGAATGTACCAACATCATACTTGTCTTTCATAACTGGAAAAACCTTAGAACTAGATATATTTTTATGCAATGACACTTCTTGTGGTACAAACATAAGTGCCAAACTATTGCTTGCATTAACTACCCTTTTCAATTGTCTTATTGTCACAAAAGACTTATCAGTCTTAATTGGATGAGAAT
The DNA here is from genome assembly GCA_007258455.2 of Sequoia sempervirens. Taxonomy (NCBI): domain Eukaryota; kingdom Viridiplantae; phylum Streptophyta; class Pinopsida; order Cupressales; family Cupressaceae; genus Sequoia; species Sequoia sempervirens. Next base: position 2,455 of record VDFB02195855.1, on the reverse strand, counting down.
GCAAAATGTATTCAACTCCTTCCTTAAACAAGTGATACTAATTATGTTCCCTGTAGAAGATTTATTTCCTATCATATAAGTATGGGCTACCCAACACAATCCCACAGATATCAAGTGGAACCACATCAAATTCAACCTCATCTATAAACTTAGATTTTATTGCAAATCTTAAATTGCATTACTTAGTTACTCACAATTTGTTATCATTGCACACCCAACCTAATGGATAAGGTTTCTTATGTAGCTTTTTTTTCAATCCCAATTGTTCAACAATGATAGGGAGGCTGCAGGAAGCAATCACAGATTCTTGGAAGCTGCAGGAATCAGTCACACTGTTTTCAAGTGCTGCAGGAAGCAATCACAGATTCCTACACTAGGCCTTGTCATGAACCTCCTTGGTGCAGAAATTTTTGTTCCACCTAACCTATAGGAACTCTACCTTTCTAAGTTCCCTGGTTCTCCTGCCAACCTACTACCTTGTCAAGTTTAGAAACTACCAAGCCAAATCTTGAATTTTTCATAACTCCTTTCTTCCTTAGCCTTTTATGCATCAAAGACTAATCCTCCCTCCCATTACATGAATGAATCTTGGGGGTGGGGAATGTTTTCCCAAAGCTCAAACAACCTCCTAGGGTTCTTGAAACTTCATAGACTCATCTTACACCAGCACTTGCATGAAGCCTATTCCATTGCTTTTCCTTCCTAAACCCATCAAAGAAACATGGTTCTTGGCTTAGGAAATGTGTTTCCCCTACCTACACCTTCAATATTTCTAGGGTATTGGCCCTGTCCAGGCCGTACTCTACCCTCATGCAAACTCTGCCTAGAAAACTTGGGTTTCTAACTATTCAGAACCAGTTTTAGGACTGGTGAAAATTACTCCTCCTCAACAGATTGCTAGGCTCTCCTCCTTGGCACCATACATGGCCAAGAACTTCCCCTAAATTATCCAAAAATAATTTTTTGAAAATCTTTTCTCCCCTGCAAGTTATCAATGCCGTTTTGCAGCCTTTTCTAGTCGGGTCCTCACTGGCTTGCCTAGGGAAAGGCTTTTCTCATAGCTCCTGCAACAAAAGAAAACCTAACACCTACCACTAAAATATGTACAGTGATGGAGCCTGACCATGTTCCCAACAATTCCATACTTCCTAGTACAGAGGGAATGTAGCCTAGAACTCCATTTTTTACACAGTTCTAGTCAAAACAGAAATAAGGAAATAAAACACAAAATTTACAAGAATGGATGAAACAATGGAACAACTATCAAATGTGCCAAAAAAAACTTCCAGAGGCCTCTCTACATGCTAAAAAAACCTACAAAATTCCTCTTTTAATTCATTTAGCTATTGTTATGCAAACAAGAACAGAAAAAATAGAAAATAAGACAAGAACATTGTTTTCTTCAATTTCTGGAAAAACGGTCCATACAAAAAACTTCTAACCAACCAAAAAGGTCATGGTAAGTCTTAAATATGCCTCCACAACAATTTAGGTACTTGGTTCGAGGCTTAAATGACCTAAAAACAAATTTTGTAAAACCCACTGTGTTTTCAGACATTTAACAATATTTGCCAACCTAGCAATATGATGTTGTAAAATTATTTAATATTTGTCACCTTCTTTCCCAAAGTTCAAAAACACCCTAAGCACATAAAATAATGGTCAACATGACCTTATGATAGCACAACAAAATTAAGAACTTCAAACAAAATTCCAACAATAGTCCTTTGTTAGGTGCTCCTGCACCATTCTCCCCCTCTCAGCTCAAACAACTAAGGAACTTTAGGAGAGATCAGAGATATGTCAATATCTTTCTTCTTAAAATATGATTCTTCTACCCAGGTAGCTTTAGATTCATGCTTATCCTTCCATTTTACAAGATGCTCCATGTACACCTTGTGCCTTGTAGTCTTTTTCACTCTTGACCCCAAGATCTTCTCTGCCTGGAGCTTGTCTTGATGAGGGATGGGTAGATTTCTGATGTCCTTCAGAAATTCCTGACTATTCTGATCCACATCCTTGACTAATCCCTTGTACTTGATCAAGTCAGCTTTATTGAACACTAGAGAGATGCCCAAATCTGATGGTAACTCCACCTTGTATGCATTCTTGCCATATTTGGCCAATACCTTGCATGGACCCACTCTTTTCATCTGTAACTTGGTTTCTATTCCCTTCTGCAATCTAGATTTGTTGAGGTGGACCATAACATAGTCCCCAACTTGAAATTGTACATCCTTCCTTGATACATCAACTTTATCTTTCAATTTTTGTGTTGCTGCTGTGATTGTCTTCTTAACCTGCTCATGAATCTCTTTCATGGTCTGAGTGAAGTCTTCAGCATGTCCACTCCTATTCTCCATAGATCCAAGGTCTCTAAGTTCACAAATTCCTCTTGGGTGCATCCCATACACAACCTCAAAAGGACTTCTCCCTGTAGTTCTATTGACACTGT
>VDFB02195854.1:0-20423 GCA_007258455.2 Sequoia sempervirens | reverse complement strand
AAATTATGCAAATAAAACTCACACAACAAATTCTTCATTTCAGGGGAGGCAATCCTATAAGCATTGAAAAATTCCATAGGGGTGTCAATAGAAGGATTCAAACCTGAGGCAATCCTTGACAACTTAAAAGAGAGATACTTCTCTTTTAGGAGCAGAGTATAGACCCTTGGAGGGGTCCTACATTCCAAAATATGTGGTGACAAAGCTGCCATATCATCCACCCTCTACTTCAAGGTGGCAATTTTTGCATCTTTATCTTCAATCTCCTCATTCTTATTTTGAATTTCCTTCTTCAATTTCTATTTTTCCTTTTTCCATTCTTCCTCCCTTCTTTGTATTTCTTTCCATAAATTCAAAATTGTTGCATGTACTATGCAATTAGGAGGATTATGAATTCCTACCAATCTTTTTGTCCATGGTGACTCCTCATGTGGCACTATTTGCATGAACTCAGGATGTCCAGTTATCTTTGGTTGTAGGGGTACTATTTCTTCTTTTTCATTTTGTTGTAGGGACTCTCATTATTGTTCTTGTTGTGGCTGCATAAACTCCTGGTCTAGTTCTAGTTGTTGCTGCAGGACATCTTGCTGTAGGGCTTCTTGCTCATGTTGCAAGAAATCCTGATTTTCCTCAAACTCTTCTGCAATGTTAGTAAGATCGGTCAGTGTTATATTTGTTGCTCTCTTAAATATATCTTCTTCTTTGACATTCTCCTACCCCATTGGAGCTTCAGGGTCCTCATGTGATGTCTCACTAGGTTTAGGGATTTCTTGTGGAGGCGTACCAATCACAGGACTAGTTGGTCCTGATTTCATGGGAGATTTCTCATGCTTTCCTTTGGTTGTAGGATGAATAGTGTCAGCCTTCCTCTTTTTAGAACTGGACACCTTTATTTCTACAGGATATGTTTTTTCCTTTCCTTTTCTCATTTCTATTTCTCTCTTATGTGCCCTAGTTTTCATTAGGGTTTCAAGTGGAATGTCATCATCAGAATCAAAGGAAGAACTTTCATTTTCTGAGTGCTCTATTCCACAAGAACTAATTTCTATGGTTTTTTTTGTTGCAGGAGGATTCACATGAGAGATAGCACTAGAGGTTGAAGCATCAAGAGGGGCTTCAGTCATGCTCAATCTCTTGCTAGACCTACAAGGTTGAGGTAAAGCCCTAGGTTGCAAGTGCTCAAGTCTAATTTGATCAACATTTATAAATTCTTCTCAGGTTATTGCAGATACATTATGCAGACTTTTCAACCAAAAATTTAATCAGACAATGGTGGGAAAAAAAATTACCCCTACCTTTTTGAGTCTCAACTACCATGATTGAGAGAAGATTGTATAGCACGTTGGGCACATTCATCCTCCTTTCGTGCCTCGTGTGATTGAAAAGCTTTAAGTGTACAAAATGAAAATTTGACTGGCGACCCTCACAGGTGATGTATTTGATAACATAAATAGCTATCTGCTTCCATGGCTCAAGTAGAGACATTCTCTTTACACTGTGTTTATCAATGCTTAATGGGGGGTCATTTGGCTCTATAAATTCGGCCCTGGCTGATCTAGCATCTCTAGAGGCAAGGTAATTTTTTCCATCAATTGGTAACCCTGTGACCTCTGTAATTCTTTCCTTAGTTTCCACAACTTCCAACCCATTTACTGTGGCTTTCCCTTGAGAAAATATCTAGGAGAATTCAAGAGCAATGCTTTCATCAAAGCCATCCAGCTTCAGGAAGTAATCTGACCATCCACAGTTTCTAAATTTGGCCAGCCATTGTGCATCCTATAATAAAACGTCATGCACCATGGGTTCATTTTGAATAAACCCACCTCCCATTGTCTGCAATCAAATAAATGCTCTGCAACTTCTTTCCCACAATTCCTATCTAAAAATCAAGCTCACTTTCCTACAATACCTACTAAATTTCTAGTGCCAATATCAACTGAATTTTCTTTTCTTTGTTTAACCTTTTTGCTTGCAACTCAAGATTACGACATGGGAAATAATGGTAGGAAAATGAGTGATAAAGAGGAATTATGATGGAAAGAAATGGTGGCTGCAGTTAATGTCACTTCACACATACAAGCTGTCCTCTCACTCAGATTTCAAATCAGCTCATTTTAAATGTTTTGACGTAGCCTAGCATAAATTGACACGTGGGAAATATATTTACATCATTTTATTTCCCCTCCCCCCAACCTAAATTTGGACATGCGTCCACACATGCGAGATGGGAGTGGTGATTTGACAGGGAATGATGATATTTTATGTAAACTTCTATACTAACGTACATTGATTAAATGAACACATTTAAAACATGATTAAAGATAGCAATTAATGCACACATACCGGAATGTGTGGAAGATTTTCTGCAAAGATGATGGAGAAAGTATCACTCATCTTGTGGGAATAAATTGAGCAATTAATAAAAATGAAGTGGACTGAGGTGAGGTGGAATGAAGTGATGGAAGAGAGAGAAAGGTGGTGATGGATGGGTCGATGGGAAGATGGGTGAAGAAATAGACTTCCATGCAAATGGAATTCTTTATTATGAGAGAGTGTGTACCTTAATTAGCCAGAAGGAGGGATTCTAGGTCCATTCCCTTCGGCTGCAAGAAGCTTGAGTGTTGAATGTTGGGTAAATTTTTGCATGAATTCTTCTTTGGAAATTGGCTTGTGATATAATCTGAGGTGATGACCATTGACAAGTAATTTGAACCTGATAGGGTCAATGGTGGTAAGCTGAAAAACTCCATTAGGGAATACTTTAGCAACTTCATATCATCCTATCCACCTTGTCTATAATTTTCCTGCATTGTCCTAGTATCTTGAGTCATAGAGTAGGGCCCAATCTCCTGGTTGGAATTTCTTGTCCTTGATAAATTTGTCATGCCACTTGATTCTCTGATTCTGCACTACTTTTGTATGCTGCAAGGCTTCTCTTCTTATCTCATCCAAAGCGTTTAGCTATATGATTCTTTCTCTTTGCCCCTCAAAAATATTCATCCCCAAGTCTACTGCAGTCCATAGAGTCTTATATTCAAATTCAACTGACATCATAATTGTCTTTCCATACATCAACTCAAATGAGGTGAAGCCTGTAGTCATTTTCTAGGTTGTCCTATAGGCCCAAATAGCTTTTGGTAAATTGTTTTCCCAATCCTTCCTATGAATAGCTATTGTTTTAGTTAGAATGGCTTCGATCTCTCTATTGGTCACCTCAACTTGGCCATTAGCTTGTGGGTGATAAGGAGTAGACTTCCTATGCCTTATGTTGTACTCATTAAGTAGTGCTACAACAAGGGTTGATGTGAATTATGCCCCTTGATCAATCACTGTTTCTCTTGGGACTCCATATCTTGTGAAAATCTCCTCATAAAGAAATTTTGCAACCTTGTTATCTCTTGCATGCTTCATGGCCTTAACTTCTACCCATTTTGTCACATAATCAATGCATACCAATATATAAGACTTACCATTTGATGGAGGGTCAATGGGTCACAAAAAATTCAATCCCCACTTGTCAAAGGGAGTGATTACTACCTGAGGGCACAGTGGCATCTCATTAAACTTGGTTGGTCTGCCCATTCTTTGGCATCTATCACATTTTCTAGTATACCTTCATGCATCCTTGTGGAGTGTTGGCCAGTAATATCCTGTGTTGAAAACTTTCATTGCTATCCTCTTGGCTAAAAAGTTCCCTCCACATGGTTCGTTGTAGAATGCATGCAAAATTTCATATGTCTCTTCTTCTCTCACACATCTCCTCATGACATGGTCAAGTCCAATATAAAACAAACATCCAACAATCGAAGAGAAAGGAAAATATTTTTCGATGAGTGCCTTTTTCTCTCTTGGAGAGAAGTGACAAGGAATTCTACCTATGATGAAGTAATTGGCTATGCCAGCATACCGAGGTGTTTGTACATTGAGGGAGAATAGATGCTCATTAGGGAAAGAGTCATCTATGGGTTGATTATCTTATGATGTAGTTAACCTTGAAAGAAAATCTGCAACAACATTGGCCTTCCCTAGCTTATCCACAATGGTTATATCAAACTATTGCATCAACAATAACCATCTTTCCAATCAACCTAGGATCAAAGGTTTATTCATGGGATATCTAATGGCTGCATGATCAGTGTGCACAAAGATTTGGTAGCCTATTATGTAATGTCTAAATTTTTGTAGTGCATATATTACTACCAACATTTCTTTTTCTATCACTGTATAATTGAATTCAACTTGTAAATTTTTGCTGACAAAATAAATGGTGTTTTAATTAGCTCCTTCTTTCTTTCCTAAGACTACTCCTATGGCATAATCTGAGGCATCAATATGGATGTGGAAAGGAAGCTCCCAATTAGGCCCTTTGAGTACAAGAGCATGAGTCAAAACTACCTTCAAGTCAGAAAATTCCTTATCATAGACTTCAGTCCACTGAAATTCAACATCTTTAGTGAGACGAGTGTATAATGGTGCTGCTACCTTGCTGAAATCCTTGATAAAATGCTTATAATATCCTGCATGACCCAAGAAAATCCTAACATATTTTTGTTTTGCAAGTGTGGGAAGATTTTTTATTACCTCAATCTTTGTAGGATCTACTTGAATTCCCTTATGGGAGATGTAGTGGCCAAGAACTACACCTTCCTACATCATTATGAAGCACTTTTCACTGTTTAAGGATAAGTTTTGGTCTTCACATCTCTGAAAGACCCTCTTGATATTTTCCAACACTTGATTAAAATCAACACCATAAGTGGTAAAGTCATCCATATAAATTTCTATGCAATCATGAGAAATGTTTGAGAAGATGCTAATGACTGCCCTCTAAAAAGTTGCAGGTGCATTGCATAAGCCAAATGGGAGTACCAAATAGGAATAGGTCCCCCATGGATAGGTAAATGTAGTCTTCTCCTGGCCTTCTAGTGCAATTTGAATCTACTTGTAGCTGTTGAATCCATCTAGAAAAGAAAAGTATTTCTTTCCTGCAAGTGTGTCCAAAACTTGATCAATGAAGGGTAAAGGAAAGTGGTTCTTCTTGGTGTCAGCATTAAGTTCCCTATAATTAACAAACTCATCATTTCCCTCCCTTCTTGGGCACAATAACTAATGGAGACACCCACTGACTATCTAAAATGGGGTAGATAAATCCTGCATCTAGTAATTTTTGTAGTTCTCCTTTCACAATCTCTCTTAGTGCAGGGTTAATTATTCTTTGTGGTTGTCTTACTAGGGTGCATTCATCTCTGATGTAAATTATGTGTGTACAAAGTTTAGGATCCAATCCCTTCATATCATGATAATCCCATGCAAATGCATGTTGATGGGTCCTTAATAGGTTTGCCAATAACAATTGTTGTTCTTCATTTAATTTAATATTAACATTCAAATATTTTCCTTCTAACACCTATACTTGTGTAGTTAACTTTATCATAGTTGTTTCATTAACACATGGTACCTTTAGCTCATATGGCATCAATGTATGTGACATACTTGTTGCTGTAGGAAGTCTGTCTATAGGAATAGGGCTGCAAGAAGAGTGGCTATAGGAATTATGTTTGCAAGAACAGTGGCTATAGGAAGAGCATTTGCAAGAAGAATGTCTGCAGGAACAGTGGATGCAAGAAGAGTAGGAAAAAGTGTCTTGACTAGAGTAGCAGAATGAGAAGATGATGCTTCCTCCACTTCAAAATGATTCTAGATGATGTTAGCCAATACTTCATCCTCATCTTAGAGCTACATGAAAGAGCTTCTACCTAGCATCATAAGTTGCACCACAGAGTTAACTTCCTCAGCCTCTTCACCAACATGTGGCCATATGGGATTATCTTCATCATAATATGGCTGAGCAGGCCAATAGAGAACAAATTTTTTAGTTCTCCTCCCATCTGAAATGGTCATGTCACCTGACTGACATCCAATGTATGCATCATCAATTGCTAACCATGGTCTTCCAAGAATAATGGGATACCCACCTAGTGTAGCTTTAGGAGAAAGAATCATAAAGTCTGCTGGGTACTCCCAGGAGTCTAAAACTACCACAAGATCCTCCACTACACCATCAGGCTTGACAATAGAGCTATCAACAAGCGACAGGATAGTAGGAGTGGACCTCATGCTTGCAATTTTTAGTTGTTGCAAGATGTCTTGGGTCATTACATTTATTGCTGCCCCTAAATCAATCAGAGCATTCTTTACTTGGATTCTATTTATAACAACTGCTACCACAAGACTACCTGAGTCATTATACTTGGGAATAGTAACTTTTCCCAGCATGATGTTAGCTAGTTGTCCCACCACATGGACTGTAGTTGGGTCCTTCTTTTTCCTACTTGGCTTCTTAAGACATGCCTCCTTGATTGCCTTGTCATAGATTGGAACATCCTTTATGGCCTGAAATAGAGGTATCTAGACACATATATGTTTCAATTGATCCAAGATATCAAAATTTGTATCCTCCTTTTCTTCCTTCTTCTTGGCAACTTCCAATCTTTGAGGAAATGGTGGCTCTTGTTCAATCTGTTTGACTTGGATTGGTTCAAGATTTTTAGGTACACTAGGTTGAATGGGATCATTCAGAGGTTCCTCTTCCTCTTCCACAGGGAGCTTAGTGATAATAAGCTTGGAAGGGGCCGATAGAGTAGTACTTGAATGCAAGTGGATATCACTTACACTCACAACATATGCATGAAATTGATTTGAATCAGTAGAGTAGGTAGGCTGTTGCTGTGGTTTGTTATTTGGATTGGGTGTGGGCTGAGCTGGTAGTTGAGTAGGTTTAGTTTCATTTGAGTTGGGATTAGTAGGTGGAGGCATTATAGCAGGTTGCTAGGGCTGAGAAGGTGGCTGCATGTAATTGGTTGTATGAGTAGGCCATTGCTGCCCTCCTCTCCATTGATTCATTTGCTGCCAATTTCCTAGAGGTGGCTACCAATGTCCTTGAAATTTTTTCCAATTACCCTGAGGTTACTTCCACTGGGGTGGAGAACTCTAATGATTGGGCCAAGCATTTGGAGGGTTACTCCAAGGATGTGGTGGATATCCTCCATAACTGGGTGGATATGGGGGCTGCCATTGGTTACTAGAGGAATAGGAATTGAAATACGACCCAACATAGGATAGTGGATCTGGTGGCATACCTTGTCTTGGATCCCAAGGCTTCCTTTGTACAACATAGTAGACTTGGTCTTCTTCAATCTGGACTTGCTTGAACTTAGGTGGAACCTACTTGCTTTCAATATTAGCTACCATCTTACATTTGTAGTCCTTCATTTGTCTGCAGTGAGGGCAATACTCTATCAACATTGCCTCTTCCTCCTCTTGCTTCTTCTTGGCCTAAAGTGTATCTAGCTGAGTAGCTAGATTATTGATAATGTCTTGCTTGAAGTCTATCAGCAAATGAGTAATCTCCATTCTTGAGACTCCATTGGTAGTTGGCTTACCCATGGAAGATTGGTAAGCTCTTCTTTCTTTGAAGCTACCCTAGAGTAGTTCTGGCATATTTTCTTGATATCTTGCCAAGGAACTTGGGAAATATCTCCTCCTCCCATGAGGTTCAAGGCATTAGTGCAACTATCATTGATTCCTCTTAGGAAAAGTAACTTCTATGAGTCTTCATTAAGTGTATGGTGTGGATATTTTTTTATGAAAAACAAAAACCTTGCAATGTAGTCTTCTAGGCTTTCATCTTCCTTTTGCTGCATCCTGAAAATGTCACCTCCTCTCATGTCACTACCTTTGTAATATTCCTTTTATTTCTCAAGGAATTTTATCTTCATGTCTTCCCAAGTTTCCACAGTATCTCTACCTAGGCTCATGAACCATCTTAATGCAACCTCTTTCAAAGTGGTAGGAAATAGCTTAAGCCTATGGGCAGCATTAGTATAATCATAACTCTTGCAGAGTATGTCAAACTCAAATAAAAAGGTATTTGGATCTTATGTGAAAAGTCTATAAAACTTTGGGAGTGCTGAGGTAGGAATGTTCTTGATGTTTTCATCTTCATTTTGATGGGCAATTGGGAAAGGAAAAGTTGGTTGGTTAGGTTTGTTCCTATTTGCATTGAAGCCATGCCTGCTTGATGTTGTTCCAAAGCAAAGGGGTTCTCAAGCTGATTTTGATCTTTAGAGGAGAATTTAGAACTATTCAGATCAGGATATGGATCAACAAAGGGGTGTGGATCTTCTTCTTCTTCTTCTTCTAGTAGATTCTGATAGTCAACTAGCTAGAATGGATTAGGATTGTTAGGAAGGAATCTCCCATAAGCATCCCTTCTCCTTCCTCTATGCATGCAATATAACTCACTATCAGTCAGCTCAGACAAAGAATTGGTAAAGAATAAGGGGGTCGTTACTTCCTAAATGAGGATATACTAAGAAAAACTTCTAGAAACATTACCAATGACTCCAAAAGACTCCCTAGTTTGACACCATCCCCGACAACGGTGCCAAAAATTTTAGCCTCCTACAATGATCTTAATAACTAAGCCTTTACAACCATGATTCAGAGATTAGACATCTAACCTGAATAGCTATTTCAATCATCATGAAGGTGCATTTAACTTTGTCACCCTGTGGACGGAACTTGAAATGGGCCAACACAAAGATGTGCACTAGAACTCAAAGTATCCATTCCATTCTATAGCTAAGGAACATGTTGACGTGGTTTTTGTGACCGCACCAAACAGTAGAACAAAGTTGCCAACGGCTACCTTAGCCTCTCTTGAACAAAGTATTCAACATGCTAAGATTGCAAGTAAGATCATGCTTTCAACTCCAAGGTTCCTTTAATGCGAATAGACTCAGTTGGCTTGATGTGATTTTGCTGTGTTCTTACGAGGGGACTTACACAATTGTTCAGAATACTTGCAGTAAACAACGGATATATGCTGTGAAAGGGATTTTGTGCGAATGATTTGGCTTTGAAGTACGAGTTTCTTAAAACTAACCAAAAGCGTGCGGAATTTGAATGGCTGCAGAGATTTCGAAAATCTAAATCCTAACCTAAATGCAAGGGATGTTATGCTCAACTTCAATGAACTTCAAACAAACATTGTCTAGCCTCCTATTGGACAGCTTCAACAAAGTAAGTGCAATCTTCAAAGGATAAGAAAGATGTTCAAATCACGATTCAATAATGCAACTACCATCACAACGATGCATAACTACACATGAATCTTGACCGAAATTAAGTGTAAAGTGTTCCAGTTGACCACGCAAGACAAGCTTACCATCAGTAAGATTGTTAGTGGTATGGATAAAAGAAGCTCACTTACATCAAGCACAAGCATCCATATCTAACTATTAGCATGAAATTAAGTCCTAGTTGAAGTCAAAGGAAGAAGAAACCTCACGAACTACTCACAACAAAGTTTGAATTCACCATCAATGAAATGCTTTATTATGATTAGCCTTTGTGACAATCTCTTACAAAATTCTCAAAGGGAGAATTCCCCTTCTTCTTCAACAATGCAATGAAAACTACTCTAATTCAAAAGTATCTACTCTCTATTCTGCTTCAAAATCCACTATGCTGACTACTTCTGATTCTAACTATTAGATTACAAATGAGGGGGACTCCCCCTTTTATAGCTGGCCAATCTCAACAGACGGTCCAGATTGAATTACAATGGAGGGCTCAGATCGAGCCACCTCAGCCCTAGACAAGTTTTTCCCTAAAAACCGCCAGAAGGTGGAGGAGTGGTGTCATAAATGCTCCCAAAAATAGCAGATTCCTCCTTGACCACCATGAGCAATTAATGCCCACTATCCTTCTAGAAGATTCTCGTCCATGACTAGGATTCCCTTGTTCTTCTCCCTGACCGCGTATGCTACGAATCGGGCCAGCACCACATCGACCTCCTCCTCAGAAATTGCTGGAGTAAGATTTAGCTGATATTCCAGAATAGCCACCATTTGTTCATGCTTATCACAGGACTTTCTCCAAGCTTCCATAGAGTCCTGCGTACTCTGAATGATTGCTGAAAATGTCGACATGTTCTCAAAGTCCAATTGAGAGAACCTCTTCATCTCGGAGAAGAAAGGTTGCAACCTTGTCTTCAATCCGTCAATTTCAACCTCCTCAGGAGCCATCCCCTTGGCGAACAATGCCTCCAACGTGTTGAGGATACTCTCGTGAATATTCCTCATTGCCTTCTTGATCCTGGTGGACTCTACAGCTGCCATGTCGAAGAAATTCTTTCCAGTGAATGCCGCCGAATGCCACCCACGAAAATCATACCTGTCACCTGCTTGGATTACTCCTTCATTCACCAAAGTTTGCGTGGGCATACGCATCAAAACAGCAAGGCGAGGAATAGTTTTGTCCTGAAAAATATGGGTGTCTCCCCAAGCCTGCTCAACATCATCTAGGCGTGAAAGGATACCAGATGCACTCTGAAACGATGAGACAAGATCAGCCATGAAATTTTCTGCCTCAGTAGGGACACCACTTATCCACTTGTCTCCCTCTCGTATAGCTCTCTTCATCTCCTCAAGCCCACTGATTGGCTCTTGTGGTAGCTCAGGCGGAAGCTCTACCACTAGGTTCTCCTGAGTGACTGGATGTGCTAGATGTTGCACATACTCGACTAATGCCTTGTGCTCCTTTTTCAATCTTTTGTACTTCCCTTCCTTCTTCACCAGCCTGTCCTTCAATGCCTGGAATGAACTTTCAGCTTCTTCCACCACTTGCACTCCGGAAGGACGTCCCAACTCAATTGTGGTGACCGTGTAATTTTCTGGCATTGCATCACTTAAATCATAATCTTCTCTTGGAACAACAATATGGAGGCTGCGTGAACCTGCCTCATTAGTCTCCATTCTTGTATACTTTCTTGCCCTCTTCCTTTTCAGTGACTTACTTGTTCTGTTTAGAAGCTCTTCCATTTCGACTGCCAAGTCAGCATCATCATCCTGATCCCTCCTGATTGCCCGTGAGAGCCAATTGCGCTGAATGTTATAAATGATAAGGGGCTGCTCTTCAGTTGCCTCCACTTCACGAACCTCCTCCTGAGCAACATTCTGCTGAGGCTCAATTATTTCAATGTCTTGATCGCTCTCTCCACAAGCTCCAACGTCTTCCTCTTTGAAGGCAAAATCAAAATGGGTATCCGTTTCTGTCTCTTCCCCTTCATCTGGCTGATTAGCACTTTGAGTATCCAACTCTCTCGGCATTGGTTGGTTAACCTCCCCAACTTCTGGCTCTTCATTCCCTCGAGTCCTCTGATCTGCAAATAGTGAAACTTCGCGCACACTGGAGGAATGGGTCACCAACTGAGTAGATGACGTGTCCTCCGATCCCTGAGGTTCCGGTTGAACAGGTTCTTCTTGCGGTGGTTGTGGCTCTGGAGGCTGGGCAATTTGCTTCTTTCTCTTTGCCAACACTAGTGGCCTTTTGTCTCCCATGAGGTCGTACGTGAAAGTAACTGACCTCCTCCTTAATCTGTGAACACGCTCTTCTACCCAAGGCCTTGTGAAAGTCAAGACAGGAATAGACACAGTGTCTAAATCCGCAATTTCCGGTTCGGCCCAATCTATTGGTGGAATCGGTGTGTTCTTTATAGATTCATAATCCGGATGAATTAGCCTGGTATCTTCTTCGACTTGATCCGGCACTTGGACTACTTCACACTCTTTGATCAGCTTGAGAGGCAACCTCGAAAACATTCTTTTCCTAATCTCAGCCTCATCTCCAGCGTTCGCCCAAAAATCTTCTAAGTGGGCTCTGTGTCTGTACTCTACACCTTGCACCGTCCCAATCTTTCCCCGAGGATCAAAATCTTGCCGGCTGGTATGAAGAGTCAACTTATAGAACTTCAATTCATCTTCAGCCTCTTTGGCTGCCTGCAAAGTAGGGCATTCTTCAAGTGAATTTCCCAACACAATGGGGAAGTGCAAGCCTCCCTTCTTCTTTCTCCTTATGATTTTGTCATAGGCTACCAGTTGCCTAGACAGCTCAAGTAGTATCATCCTGTTGGTGGGGTACCTCGGTAATTTGTATACGTATGAGTCGTACCCCGGCAGCCTTAAATAAGTAAACTTCGGGAATTGGACGAACCAAAACCCATATTCTTCTATCAACATCTGTGCCTCTTCGGATATTCTCTGTTGCAACCTCCACTGAAGGGTTCTTGTAATATACATAGTGAAAGCATCATTAACTCTCTTGAAGTCACCTGTGTGTGTGAGATGCAATTGTCTACAAGATTCGTGAATCTTGAACTGATTATAACCACAGCCAGTTGGTTCCTGGTATGCCAACCCTCTATACTTTGTCATTTGAGCAAGCATGTAAATAACATACGAGCTCATGTAGAATGTTCTCGTTCTCTTCAGATTCTGAAACTGCTCATTGATATTATCGCTGATCATCTGAGCCCAATTTACTTGCACCTTCCCTTCGAGCACCACACTAATGTAAAAGAACATCCATGGCTCGAACACAAATGACTGCGGGTTGCCGTTAACCCTGCTGAGCAACATGATTATATCGCAGTACTCCTATTTTAGCTCTTCTGAAATTATCTATTTTGGCAACCTGGCAACAGGAGGCTTCAGCTTTCGTATCCAAGTGGTGTTGATCCTCTTCATGCACTTCTCGAAAGATGTGGCATACATCTTGTCAGCCCTTTCCTTGGATTTATATAACATATTGTTTGTAGCCAGAATCCCAAATGCCTCGCCAATTGCGTCAGGTGCAAAGTTGGCCAATATCATACCATCCGGAGAAATGATAGTCCGATCGTCCGAGTTGTAAAAGTTGGCGCACTCCAAGATCAACTCTGGACAACAAACTGCTGGCTGGAACCCGGCCGCTGCATATAACCCGCTCTTGACAATGTTGCACGATGCCTCCGTCGGAAGATTGCCACCTTGCCCATACATTCTGCGCATGAAAGCCTCGAGGTTGAAAGGCCCCAGGTTGGTGTCCGTCAAGTTTCCAAACTTCGACACAATCTTTGACTCCGGAATAAAGGACTTCTTCAAACTTTTGATGATCGCCTGCCTGGAGGCATTTTCTTTGACAGCTTCGTTGTTCCCAGCCTTAGCTCCAGCTTTGCTTGTTCCAGCAACATCAGCTTTTCGTCCTTCGGCCATCTGCAAAACAAGAAGCAAATATTACACTTCAAACTTTTAAAATAAAAGATCACGTGGGCTGGCGGATGGAGTTGGCTGCAAAAATAAATGTGAGTTAATAGCTTCAGCAGTAAACTTCGACTTCAAACCTCGATAATTTAAAAATATAAAACCTCGAACTCCAAAATTTGCAGCCAAAAGAATTTTCAATCCTTCGAAAGAAATTAACTCCAGCAGTCCCAATTTCAACAAATGCTTCAAGCTTTTAGCAACTTTTAAATCAACAGCTTCGGAAGTTATAAATCAGCAACTTCGAAGAATTAAATCAGCAAGTTTGAAAGTTATAAATCATCAAGTTTCAAATCAGTTCTTCGAAAGTTATAAATCAGCAACTTCGAAGAATTTAAATCAATAGGTTCGAAAGTTTCAAATGAGCAAGTTCAAATCAGCAAGTCTCAATAATTTCAAATCAGCCTTTTCGAGAGTTATAAATCAGCAACTTCGAAAAGTTTCAGCAATCTCAAATCAGCACTTCGAAAGTTATAAATCAGCAACTTCGAAGGCTTTAAATCTGATTTGATTCTAAACATTTAGCAACTTCAGAAAATTTCAAGCTCAAGCAATTTCGAGTTCAAACAATTTCGACTTCCAGCATAATTAAATGATTTCAGCTTTTCAACTTTCAACTTCGAAAAACATTTCAACTTTCAGCAAAATATTAAGTCTCAGCAACTTCGAATACTTACCTTCAGCAACTTGGAGAATTAAAAATGCTTAACCTCGGCAGCTTACACTTCAAACTTTATTTCGAATCGCAGCAACCTCGCAACTCAGCAACTCAGAAAATCAACTTTCAGCAACTTCGAATCTCAACAACTTCGCAGAACTTCGAGAAATTCAAGCCTCTTGAAAAATCGAATTTAACACTTCACATTTTCAGCAATTCTCAATATTAAATCTCAGCTCAACAATCACTCTCAAATCACCAGCATAAATCTCAGCTTCGAATTGTGTGAGATGAAAATGAAAATCTTCGAAGTTTTTATAACCAAAAGCTGGTGCTAATTTTAGCAGATGCCATTAATTCTCTTCATCATGACTTACGCATTTGCTAAATTTGAAAGAGAATATTCCAGTCATCATAGCAATTCGCTATTCAGGGAGATTATTTCCTCGATTCAAATTTAAAACTTCCCTCTCGACTGCCAGTGATTTTGAAAAAATCATCTTGTTTTGATTTGAAATAATCTCAACTGCCTTTTTTTTAAAATGACATTTAATTTATTAAATTTTAATTCAAATGCCATTTTAATTAATTTTCCGATGTCAACACTTTAAAATGGCTAGGCGTATTTTATTTTCCATCCATAATTAACTCCGAAATAAATTCCCCACAAATTAAAATCACCCGAGTTTTAAAATTTTATGTGTCGAAATTTAAAGGGGAATTTAATTTAATACTTAGGAAAATAATTAAATCGATTAAATTAAATTTTTCCGACTTAGGCAAATTTCAAATTATTTGCCTAGAGCAAATTTTAATTACTTCTCCGACGCCTTTTAACTTATTTCCGAGCCAAAAATCAAACTTAGGCGTACTTGATTTTTTTTAAAGATTTTTCACACTTTGAACGCCTTTTGATTTTATTCTCCGATAGCAAATATTTAATTTTCAATGTTTAAAATTTATTATTCCCCTCTCTAACCAAGGTGCCAATCAACCTCTTAACTTCGTTTTTCTTTATATATGCCTTTGATTTTCTTCCAACATCGAAATTGTCCTGGGCTTAGGCATATTTGAGAGTTGCTTTTTTTTTCTTTTCTTTTTGACGTGCCTTGGGAAATTTCCTATCACCCTCTTCAAGGCGCAATATCAAGGGTAAGCTTTCATTTTTGGGGCGCATATCATGGATGGCTTTTTTAATGTCAACACTCAGAAAATTTTCAATATACCTGCTCCAGAGTTGGGCGCATCTAAGAGTAGTATCTTCAAATTTAAGGCGCATATAGCTTTCATTTGATAAAATTTTATCCTCCAAACTTGGGCGCATATAAGTGGGTTAAGTTTCAGATTTCTTATTTCTTTCCTCAAGGCACATATGACACATAGTGCATTCAATTCGTGTGCCAGACAAAGGCGCGTTTACCATGTCAAACTTTCAATTTGCACCTTGGGCGCAAATGAGCTATGGAGCTTAGAGGCACAAATCCCACATTGTGCTTTCATTTTAATACTCAAGCGAACTTGCAGAGAAGGGTGCATATTCCATGTTGAGCTTTCAATTTTAACACTTAGCCAAATTAATTTGAAACTCATCTTCTCTACACTTCTGGTAGCATATCATATATGGACTTTCAACTTCATCCTTAGGCGCATTTCATATATGGAACTCAATTTAAACCTCCTTGGCTTTTGAGGCGCATTTGATATGCCCTCCTTCACTTTATCCTTGGGCGCAAATCCCCATGCTTTGAGTTTTTGTCACTTAGAAAAATTTCAAACTCCTAACCTTGGTGGGCGCATTTGACATACAAAGCTTTAAATTTCAATACTTAGTCGAATTTTCCATGTCCTCCACTCAAGGCGCATATTGGAGAGTAAGCTTTCAGTTTGAGGCGCAAATAGCATGCCATGCTTTCAAACTTTAAATTCCTTACCCAAAGTGGGGCGCAAATGACCATATGAGTTTTGAGGCGCAAATGAGGTGGGCAACTTCCAGTTTCATTACTTAGAAAAATTTCGAATCTCCAATATCCTCTTGGGCGCATTTTGACCCCAGAGCTTTCAATTTACAAATCACCATGCCTTTCCGGTACATGAGGTGTGTGAGGGCTTTAATTTTTTTATGCCTTAGGCAAATTTTCCAACATCTTTAAAGAGAGGCGCAAATAGCATAAGAACTTTTAATTTCACCAAGGCGCATATAAGCGGGGGTGCTGGTAACTCCCAATGATTCCTAATCCCAAAGGGGAGCATTTGGAGGTCAAGCTTTTTAATTTCATGACTTAAGCAAATTTTTCATGTTCCAACATCCTTGGGCGCATTTGACCCTTGCTACTTTCAGTTTCGACACTTAAACTTTTTTTTTTTTTTTTTCCTCCCAGGCAAAGGCGCATTTTAGACCTTGTGCTTCAACTTTAAGCACTTAGAATATTTTCGATCACTTCTTCCATGAGCAGGGGCGCCTCGGAGGTCTTGTTGATGTGTTTTTGTTGACGCTGCTTAGCAGAATAAAGTTGCCATGGCTTCCTATTCTCTCTTGATCAAAGTATTCCGCGCTAGATTGCAAGAGAGTTAGGTCGTTCAACTCAAGAGTTCTTTTAGTCTTAGACTGACTCGGTTTGGCTCGATGCTTGTTGCTGGTATTTCAAGGGGACTTACGGAATTGTTCGGCAGCGGAGAAAAGAATTCAAGTGCTCGAAAGATTTATCAATGAAGTGCGGGTTTCCTATTCTAGCCAAAAGTACTGAATTGAAATGAGGTAAGGTTAAGAAGATTCTAATCTACTCTAAGGTGTGGGATATGGCGATCAATCTTCGCAAGCTTCAAACCAGACTTCGCTTTGCCTCGCATCGGACAGCTTCCACGGAGTCGGTGCAATCTTCAAGGGAGATGACTAAAGATGTTCAAACCACCACTTGACATGAAGATACCATCACAACGATGCATACCCTCATCCAAACTGTGATTGAAGTTAAGTACATGATATTCCAGTTGACCACACAAGGCGCATTCACCATCAGCAAATACACTAGTGGTATGGATAGACGAAGTTGCTTAGATCAAACACCACATTCCACAATTAACATCTACTTGCATGAAAATGAAATTTATGCTACTCTACGTTACTTGAAGTAGAAGGGATGAAGAAACCTCGCTAGCTATCCACAACAAAGATGAATTTCACCATCAATGAAAGATCTTTTATTATGAAAGTTTTACACGACAATTTCTTACAAAAGTTTTCAAAGGAAAACTTTCCTTCTCCTCCAACTACACTATCAATCTACTCCTAAGTTGTCCCTCTATTCTAACTTCTACTCTAATTCTACTGTCGACTAAATTGCCTACTGAAGATACAAATGAGGGGGACTCCCCCTTTTATAGCTGGCCAAGTCCATTGGACGGCTCAGATTACAATCGGCTGGATGGCCCAGATCATGCCACCTCAGCCCTAAACATGATTTGCCCTAAAAACCGCCACAAAAGAGAGTGGGGTAATAAATGAGCCATAATGTCCATTATTCCTTCTAGAAGATTCCCTTTTGCAGACGTGTTCACACTATTCTGGATCTTCTTTCTTGGCGTCGCTCTTTGACTTCTTCCACTTGAGGGTCTTGAAAACGCTCCTCCTTTGTCACTTAGCCAACCTTTGCAACTTTTCTTCCTTCGAGGTTGAAACTCATAACTTTATCTTCCTCCGAAGGTTGCAATATCATCGTGCTTCACCACTTCACGTCATCGTGCTCTGGCCTTGACATTCCTCCTGCAAAACAAGCGAGGAGGAGAGTATTAGAACACTTCATAATATAAATTCACCTTACTTACCTAATTTTCACGCTTTGATCTTCAAGGGCTCATCGTCTTCATTAGCCAACTTCGGGTTTAATTTCTTCATGCCTTAGCCAAATTTTCAATCCATCTTGCATTCTGCCTGGCACACTTCACTCTGATATTTTATCCAACTCAGACTCGAGAAAAATGTTTTCATCTGAATTTGATCAAAAATTACCTAGGCAATCACTTTCAAATTCATCGGCCAAGGCAATTTTATGTCAACCACATTTTATTTCATGCCTTAGAATTTTTTTTTTTAAATTTCCCTTAGGAAATTCATCAACCCGGCGCCCACCAAAAATATTCACCCTGAAGGCCTCGACAAAGTGTAGAAGACCTTAAAATCAACTCCTCACCAGCAATCTTCGATACCCAGAAGAAAATTTCCATCAGAACACGTCGAACTCATGGGTGTACAACGAACGGGTTCATTTAATTTTTCAATTTGAACCTTAGAAAAAATATTATTTTGTCGAATTAAATCCATCCTTCGCTCGTGATCTTCCTGTTGCTCCAACTTCTTGAAGAACTTGAATTCATCTGTGCAATATCATTCACTTCCGACTCCACTGCTGAGAAAATTGGCTCGTGCTCCACGGAGAAATTTTATCACTCTGAGCTCTAGGCGTATTTTCCAAGGGAAAATAATTTGCCTTAGAAAATATTTTAATCATCTTGCACTTTGAAAAATTTCCTTTAGAAAATAATTTGATCATCTGCCAGCGAGAGACATTTTTATCGACTTCATTTAGAAGAATTTTATTCTCGGAGGCGCCTTGTACATTTCATCTTCACTTGCCATTTTGGATTTGACTTCACACGTGAAAGGCAATTTCATTAAAGATTCTAACGCCTTAGAAAATTTAAATTTCACACGTCTTAGGAAAATAACAACACTTGACATTTTATTTCACCACCTTCAAATGTTTTCTAACACACATATCACTTTCAACGCCTTAGGAAACTTTCCAACACTTTAAAACCTTAGGCGCATAACACACTTGAGAGGAAAAATAAAAAAAAAAAATAAAAGCGCCTAGCATTTTGTTTCATACCTCACACGCCCCATTCAAAATTTAAAATTCAATCTTTCTTCTTAAAGGTGGGCGCGTATGTGGTGTTCTTAATTTTTGTGACTTAATATTCCTTTCAAGGCTTTGGGCGCATTTGGACCATGCTATTTCCAGCCTTCAATACTTAGGCGAATTTTATCAATTTATTCTCTTTAGTCTCAAGGGCGCATTTCCAAGCTTGAGCTTATAATTTATGCTTTAGGCGCAAATCACAAGGGTTAGATTTAGTTTGGGGCGCATTTGATATGTCTTCTTTCAATTTTCACGCCAAGCGCATTTGAGGAGTTGAGCATTCAATTCATGACTCAGGCGGATTTCCTGTGATTTCATCTCCAAGGCGCATTTCATCACTGGCGCAAATCATACTTCAGGCTTTGAGTTTTTCACGCCTTAGACAAAATTTCGTGCACTCCAAGCTAAGGCGCAAATGGTGGTCTAAGCTTCTAGTTTTCCACGCCTTAGGATAATTTCAAACTTCTGCAACTTTCAAGGGCGCATTTGATAGCAGTAGCTTCGAGTTTGAGTGCCCTCTTGACTTGCTAAGGCGCAAATAATACTTCCAACTCGCATTTCTCTAACACTTAGAAAATTTTCTGAGTCATTTTCCCTCTGAGGCGCATTCACATATTCAACTTTTAATTCCAAGGCATATGGTGGGTGCAACTTCTAGTTTTTGTAAAGGGCGCATTTGATATATCCTCTTTCCATTTTTAATGCCAGGCGCATATTGATCGTGGTATTTTTGATTTCAGAGGGGCGCAAATGGCATGCCTAAGTTTCAATTTCAACACCCCCAGGCGCAAATCATATACCCTCCTCCTAGTTTCAATCTTAGGCGCTCAACAAACTAAGCCTTTAGCTCAATCTCCATGCGCATTTGGAATAACCTTCTTTTAGTCTTCGTGCCTTAGAAATTTTGAATTATTCTGGTCTTCAAAGAGGGGCACATTCCAGATTGAGCCATAAGTTTTGAACACTCAAACTCTCTTTAGCTTTTGGGCGCAAATCACCTCCTGTGCTTTGAGGCGCAAATGAGGGTGTGTGGCTTTAATTCTTAACGCCTTATGTAGATTGTCAACACCTTTAATGAGGGGCGCAAATTGACCCCAGAGCTTTCATTTTCGACTCTTAGAATCTTTCTCAATTCAACTCCTTAAGATGGGCGCATTCTGAAGGGTCAACATCCAGCTTTTTGCCATGGGCGCACTTAAGGGGGCAAGTATCCATTTTCAACGCTTTGAGTCACCTTCAAGCTTTTGAGGCGCATTTTGCCCTTTGATCTTTGAATTTCTTGCCTTAGACAATTTCATGTTTTTGCTCTGGGCGCATATTGCACTTGGCACTTTTATTTTTGTCATAGGCGCATATCATGTGTCTAACTTTCATTTTAACACCCCAGGCGCATTCTCAAGGGTCTCCATCCAATTTGACTAGGGGCGCATTTTGACCCATGGGCGTCCAGTCTCGACACTTAGTAAATTTTTAAGAATCATTTCCCAGGCACATATCAATGCTGGAGCTTTCACTTTTGGCACTGAGGCGCATTTTGCTAGTGCAACATTCATTTTTTTGTGATGGGCGCATATAGGGGTCTCAACGTTCAATTTCCAACACTTAGCTTTTTTTCTAACACCCAGGGGCGCATTTCACATATTCAACTTTTAATTCCAAGAGGGGGCGCATATGGTGGGTGCAACTTCTAGTTTTGTCAAAAGG
>VDFB02195853.1:0-35777 GCA_007258455.2 Sequoia sempervirens | reverse complement strand
GAGAGAGAGAGAGGGGGGGGTTAAGGGTAGAGGTAGAAGGTTTAAGGGCTTAAGGTTTAAGGGTTAAGAGTATCTAGGGGAAAGAGATTAAAAGAGTGACTCTAAGAGAGAGACCTAACAAAGGGAGAGGGGGTAGGAGGGAGAGACTTGAGAGAGAGAGAGAGGGAGTGGGAGAGAGATAGAGGGTATATATGGTTAATGGTAGAGGGTAGAGAGTTTAGGTGTTTAGGGTTTAAAGGTTAAGGGTTTAGGGTTTAGGGTTAAGGTTAGAGGGAGATATAGACCGATCGAGTTTGAGAGAGAGAGAGAGACCTTCGAGAGAGGAGAGAGGGGCTAGGAGAGAGAGAGAGAGAGAGAGAGAGAGAGAGAGAGAGAGAGAGAGAGAGAGAGAGAGAGAGAGAGAGAGAGAGGGCAGAGGGTTTAAGGGTTAAGGGTTTAGGGTTAAGTGCAGAGGGAGAGAGATAGACGAGTCGCTGAAAGAGGAGGGAGGGAGGGAGTGGGAGAGAGATAGAGGGTGAGAGGGAGAGAGACAGAAGTGATTGAGTGAGAGACGGGGAGAGAGAGAAAGGGAGAGAGAGAGAGGGAAATAGATAATATTTAAATATTTTATATATTAGTAATATATATATTTAATTATTTATACATTAATTAAAATATTTAAATAATATTTAAATATTATACATAATAATATAATATATTATATATTAAATACATAATTCGGTAAGAGATTATCATAAATTGTATATTATTTATTACATTATAAACTATAAACTATATTATATATTAAATTATAAACTTTATTGCATTTTTTAAATGATATATTATAAATTGTATAAAAATTTTTAAACTCATATCTAAAACATATCAGATATCGAATTCAAATTGGATATCCGATTTGAATCTGATATCCGATATGTATCAGATTTGAATTGGATATCTGATTTGAATCCGATATTCGATATGTCTGACACAAAATTTAATGCCTAGGGATTAGCCTCAGGCTTGCTTTGGAATTTGGTTCGGACTTGCGAATCCTAAGAAGTCAACACAAAAAATGAGTTTAACAGCTTACCTTGCTTTTTCTAGACTTTGCCCATGTGGCTGACAACTTTTTTTTACCCAAAATTGATTTCAACGAAAAGGGTTTGTAAAGGAGTTTCTCAACTTTCCACCAATATAAATTATACTTTACTTTGAATCTAATAAATAATTATTATTCATTTTCTATTAGAATTATGACTAAAGTCCCTGATTGATAGGCTGATTGAAAAACATCTATAGCTTCAAACGGTATCACATTTTTTGAATCCAAAACATGTGTCACATTCTATGCTTCGCATACTATAGGATTAAAAAATAAAATGAATTTCATGAAGTTTTGACCAAGTTAAGGTGGTTAGACATACAAGTTTTATATTTTTAAAAGTTGTAATAAAAAATTCATAATTAATTATTTACTTGGAAAAAAATTACAAAAGAATATGCCTCACATCCGAAATGAGTCCTCTACTTATATCTAAAATCTTATAAAAAAATATTATCATTTTATTATGGTATGGGTGGTTAGACAAACACCTACTTATTTTTCCCCGAAATTTAAGTACTACTCGCATTGAAATTTCAATTTTTCACCAAATAGATTTAAAAAAAAAAAAAAAACCTAGTAGTTTAGAAACTACATTCAATTTGCCACATATTCTATTCTTACATACTTTTGAAATAATATAGATAACTTATTCAAATTTTTACGTCAAGTTTCCTAACTCTGGTTTTTTTGAATTTTCATTGCCACTTAAGGGTCTGTTTTTTCCATGATGATCTTGCACATACCCCCTATAAATACAAGGTTATTTTATTAAATCAAGTCCAAGTTTTTCAAGAAGCTAGAGTTCTAATGCAAGCATTTCCTAAAGCTAAGTTTACGATCAAAGGCATTTAAGAATAGATTTATCAAGCATTTTGTTGCAGCATTCAAGATCTCAAGCATCATGTCAAATTTTGAAGCATCATACATTGTTTTAGAGCTAACATTGTGATGTAGGTTTCAAAGCTCCAAGTCAAGCATCAAGATCCACATCCATTGAAGCCATTTCATGCAAGATCAAGATCAATATTACAGACTTCCAAAGGTTTATTCAAGGGTTTGGTGAGTTGCAAAATTATATTGTTCATTCATCATTCCTTTCACATTTTATTATTTCAATTCAAGGTTTAATTACCCAAATTTGGTTTGAACAAGGAAAACCCCATTCACCAAAAACAAACAATTTTTCCCCTCTTGTGTTTGTGTTGCAGATTTTAGGTCGAAGAAGGATTGAAGACCTTTTGAAGAGCAAGATTGGAAAAGTTGTCAAAATTGTCATCAAGCCATAAAAGCTCACTTATAGATCTGATTTATGAATTTTTGACATTGCAACCTATATCAAATGAAAGCTACAAAATGACATCAAAGGCTCCCAAAATTTTGTTGAAAACCATGACCAAAGACCCATTTTCCCATGGGCGAATAAGTCTTAGACAACCTCCCAAAACTACCTTTTGGTGATTGGTAAACAATGTTCAACCCTTCTTAGATATGTAGAAAGTTTGGTGTTTATGTTAGTATTGACCTTTAAATTTATGTTTCAAGTTTGAATTGGCATAATTGAGTAGATTTGTTATTTTTAGTTTTTCTCCCAAAAGTGTTGTTTAGGCTAATACCCCCATCCTCAAGCATAAGGAAATCAATAGATTCCTTCATTGAGTTGACTCACCTAAAGTTTGTAAGTCAATTTTTTGTGTGGATCTCATTTCCTAATCAAAATAGGAAGATAGGTTCATCATACCCTCATTTCCTCCATTCCATATTTGACCACACCTATTTTTCTATGTTTCAATTTATTTACTTTAGTGCACGTATATTTAGTATGGATCAAACACGTCACCTAAAGCAAGGGGAAAATGTAGCATTTAAAAAATTGCATTTACCCTTACAATTTCATGTTGTATTCTCTACTCACTTTGGTGTATTAGTTTGTGCTATCTAGATGACAATATGTTAGCACTATTTTCATGCTTTTTGAATCCTTGGATTAGTTCTAGCTTATGGATCCTTTTTTGGTCTAAATTTTCTAGATTCTATCACTACATGTGGATATCTACCTAATGTACTAGTGTTTCGTAACATTTTGTGCCTCTAGTGACTATTTCAAACATTTCATTTTCCTCTTCCAAGTTTAGCTTGTAGAATTTAACCATCTTGGATAGATTTAAAATGATTACTATTCCCTTGGGATCCTCTTTGACATTGATTTATTCCATTCTCAATATAAAGTCAATCTATCACTTGAAAAAATACCCTCTCAAGCTTTACCAAGAAAATAAAATAACTATCTCTATTGTTGACTCTTGAAGCTCTTACCAATATTGCTTGTATGTGAAATCTCTCATCTTTCTTATAACAATTGTGTATCCAATTGGAAGCATTTATTTAGGCTAAAATCACATATCTTCATTACTTAAAGTGTTGGAGGTGATTTTATTCTTGTACTCACTCCAATCTCTTCTTTCTATTTTTAGTTATTCCAATGTTTCTTCCTAGGTGCTAACAACTTTGGTATGTTGGAGATTTTTCAAAATATTGTCATTTTCGTGTTGCATTTCATTTAGTATAGTATTTATCATTTTATTTAAAAAATATATATTAAAAACTAGGCTACTATGGAGGTTGAAAGACGAATAGAAGGATATGACTAAGGCAAATCCCCAAATAGCCACAAAATAATTTTCTTTCTTTTTCATGTGTTGTAGGCTTACATTGAAAAAGAAGTGTTAAACTTATAGTTTATTTTGGTGACATCCTTTTAGTTTATTTCCCCATCATTTCATAAATTCCTTAGATTAGAACAATTTATTTTACAATTAATTTATCATCCAAATCATTATTATTTTCATTGTACACTTCTAGATTTTTCTTTGCTATATGTGTAGTTGAAAATTTTCTAGATAGAAATGGATTTCTAGTTTTCATTCCATACAATATGATAGAGCAACACATTGTATTCCATGAAAATAACTTTTGTTCATGACATATTAGTCCAACTTTTAGTTTTAGGTTCCTCATGCTATGCACTTTCTATTTCAATGTTTAAAATATGATTTTCACTTAGTTTTCTATAATTAATGATAGTTCATTTCCTTAAGTGATTTATTTCAATTCCATAAGTATGTTTCTATTTAAAACTAAATAATTTAAAAGGTTTAGTTAGTAAAAATATCAATAGTAGTTTAGAGTTAATTAAAACCTTGGCTAGTTAGCTTGAATGTGGTGACTTGAAATCACTCTCAAAGAAGGTCGATCTTTCTTTAATAGAGTCAAATTTCTTTCACTATGGAACGTAAAGATGTAGATCATACATTACAAAGATGTATTCAAAGGTTAAAAATATTAAAAATCAAACATATTATTATTACTCTTTGTAGAATGAACATGTAATGTATGAGAATCATGGAGGAGTATAGTAAGGGGGTGAAGCCACAATAGTGGTTTACAATTTGATGAAGGAAAACTAAGAAAAAATGACCCCATGGCAAAAAAAATGGTTTTAAGGGTTCGAATGAACTTACAAGTTCAACCGAACCAAAAAGGAGTTCGACCGAACTAGGGTTCGAGCGAACCCATTAATTACTGGGCCCACATTTCTAGCCCAAAAAAAAAGAAAATTGCATATTGAAGGGGGTTCGAATGAACCAAGGTTCAAATGAACCTTGGTTCGAACAAACCCACCTTATTCCTCATTCTCCCCCTGAAACACAAAAAAAACCTAATTTTTTACACTTCAAAGCTCGGGTTGAGGATGAAAATGGAGGAGTCTTCACAAACCCAACTAGAATCAGGTAGTTCTCGTAACGAGCTATCCAATGAATATAATTTTAATATGTTTTGGTTTTATTATGTATTTGTTTTTTTAGTTTTATTAAACATAGGTTTTTCATCAAAAATGAAGGTCTCTGTTTTGCACATGTGGAAAAATAATAGATTATAAAAAAAAAATTGAAAAATATGAGTGCACCAAATATTGAAGTCCTTGATCCAACAAAAAAATAAAATAAAATTTTGATATATACAAAAAAAAGTTACACGTTATACAGTCGCGCTATGTCTGAATTGTAATTGGTTTGACTTCAAAACTTGATTAAAGAAAAAATATTCAATAAAAAACTATCTAACCAAGTGGAAGCATTAGATATCAGAGTTACAAATCTAAATTTGAAAGAATTAGAATTTTATCCTTCATGGAAAAAAGTTATGCGTTATACGGTGTGCGTCACTTTTTTAAAATGTTGTTTTCTAAAAAGAACCAGTTTTCATGGGAGATGGAAAAAGAAGTGCAATCTGATTCCAAAAATTTTGAAAAAAATATTTTTAGAATCTACAAAAAAATGTGATGAGACTCGAGTTTGCATCATCTTCAAATTCCTCATAGTTTAGCCGCTATAGGTGCCTGAATGTGAAGATTTAGTTAAAAATAATAATTTCAGTGTCCAGTTTGGCCAAAAATTGTAAACCGCTATTGTGGGATCACCCAAGGGTATCTAATAGGAAAGGAAAGGTGATGATAAATTCCTTAAATGAAGAAAAAGAACATGTGTGGTGATATAATGGTTCCTGTAGACACTTAAAAATGTCCTGAATGATATCATGCACTTGAATCAGATATACTAACATCATTTCCTCCTAAAATCCATCCTCTTTTTGCTTAATTAATTAAATTAGCCTAGCTATTTAATTAATGGCATCATTTGCATCTGTTAACCTAATTAATCTAATCAGGTTAATTCACCCCCTTTCAATATAACATTTCGTCTTATTAAATTAAATACATCAAGTTCTTTAATTTAAATCCCTAAGTCCTCTTATTTAATTAAATAACCCTAAGTTATTTAATTAAATATCATTCCACTTTCCCCCTTTTTCTTAAATCACTTTATTTAATGAATTTCATGAAATTTCCCTAATTTCATAATTAAAACTTTGTTTAATTATCAATTACTAATTAATCTAATCCCCCCACTTGCAAATGAATATTTCAAGGGAATATTTCTCCTTTGTGCATTCCTCACAATTAAACTTTGTTTTAATTTGCTAAATATCTATTTCCCTCACCCATGAGAATATCCTAAAGAATATTCTCTCCCCTCACTCAATGAATATTCTTCCTTGTAACAAACTTACAAGACTTCTGTGCAAGTTAAATGTGTGTTTGTTTGAAAGAATGAGATCCCTTGATTCTTTCCTTGATCCATGTGATCATTGATTCTCGTCTGTTGACGAGAATCCATGATCCATGTTTCACTCTTCCTCCATCCTTGACCATTGATTAACATTTTTGATCTCAACCCTCCATTTCTCATTTGTCCTCCTATAAATAGGTCACTATTTGGAGATAAATGGATCCACCTTTTTCAAATAAAACTTATATTGTTGAAATCACTCACACTCACACTCATATTTAGCACTTATTTATTATCATTTTAGCTTAATTACTTGCATTAATTAGCTTAGCTTCCATTAATGATTTCCATGGTAACATAGATGCATTGATGCAACTTATTTGGTAATTAGGGTTTCAATATTTTTAGCTTAAAATCCATTTAGATTAGCTTTGCACTCACACATCTTGATCATTTTTAGCATAAATCATGTTAAAATAGTTTGCATCATGTTCATTTAGCTTTAAATAATGTTTTATCACACATCTATCATGGGTTTCGTCAATTCTCTTCAATAGAATAGATAGGAATAGGTTCATTTACCCACGAGATTGGGAAAGGGTCATCATTCCACATCAATGCAACACCACTCCCCTAATAGGATAAGTTTCAATGGATTAAAATAGGTGTTTTTGAAGCTTTCGTAGTTTAGTATGTTAAGTTTTAATGGATTCCTAGTTTAATGTTTATTGATTAATCTTATTGGGATTGATGTTTAGTGGCATAGCTATACTGTGTATCCTCATGGATCAAGTGTAGTCAACCCATACTAATCTGTCGGTCACAGTTCCATTAATGAAATGATATCATTTGTGTGATAGAATATCATAAGTGAATCAAGGGATAATTGGTCACATATTACAAAATATGTAAACATGTCAAAAATAGTAAGGGAAGCATGAAGGGATGGCAAGGAGAAAGGACCATTAGAAGAAATGATGTGAAAACAAGATCCATCAAAGCATGAGAAGTGTAGGCTTCACATGAGAAAAGGTTCAAAATCCTAACAAGAGAAAAAATAATATAGAATGAGGTATAATTTGTTTAGATCAGACTATGATGAATAAATTAGATCTATTTTTTTTTTGTATTGTAAATCTTAAAGCTCACACAATGGTGGATATAGTGGGCAAATAATAGGATAGGTAAGTAAGAACCAAACTTCAAAGTGAAGATGTATCAATGATGCACAAGAATATATAAGGAATATTAGATTTGAGGATGAGATGTAAAATTAGAAAAGTAAAAATATAAAAACCCTAATATAAGGATGAGAAACCTTAGTAGGAAGTAAAGTAGGTCATGTAGGATTGGATAGGTTCACCAAAAATGTAAAGGAAAATAAACTTTCCCTATAGGGTAGTCTAGGCTAATGAAATGAAATGCATACAAATCTTAACTCAAATTCAACTTAGATTAATTAATGATGGTTTTTGGGATGATATATTCTAAAATATAACTCTAAAGTAATAGAAATAAATGTTAACAATAAATGTGCTTATCCTTTTTACCAAATAATTATAATGTCGTAAAATTGCACCCCATGGAAATTTCACATTTGTGCATTTGATCCTTGCATTTAAGGCACCTAGCCACATTTATGACAGGAACCTTATGGGTCAAATTTTTGTGATTTCGATTCCATAAGGACCAATGATGAAGCAACAATAATCCATCACCTTGTTTCTTGTGAAACGATGAGTTGGATGCCTATGTGGCATGTCAACGCATACACGATACACTAGCATCTCAGTACTTTCATGAGTTCAAATGAGGAATCTGAGAATCTTTGACTTGTGGCACGTGTCCCTATGGAAGATTTCTCAGAGTAACGACTCTTCTTGCCCATGTGGTTGAACAAAACCTTTATTTTCTCTCTCATTCTCATTCATTCTATCACTCTCTCATCCAAACTTGCTTCTCTTTCTCTTCTCTTCTCTATCTTGTTTCTACAACAAAGCTCTATCAGGTTGAAGTCTCTCCAACAACTAAATCTCTCTTGCAAGTGCTCAAAATTATGTCTATCAAGTCAAGAGGGAGCCACAGATTGTCGGTAACACTCTCTTGATTCTTGTTTATTTGCTATCACATTATCTATTATGTCTTTATCTCATGATATAGGCTCTCCTCCTTGAGTGAGATTTTCTTTTATCACTTTGTCTCTACTTTATTTTGTGTCTTATTCTCTCTATCTATTTGGCAGTTCGTGGAGTTGGGAACACCAAAATGGGGGTTTGACTGTGGAAAGCCTCAAAACCACCCCAACATTTTTCCTCATTCACCTTGTGTGCAGATTGATCGTGTGGAGATTTGTGAAAGGCTTCAAAGTGCAGGACCTCTTGTAAGTAGGTTCTTCACCTCCCTTTCATTTATCAGTGTTTAATATTCTCTGTTAAATCAGTAATTTAGGCAAACCTTGGATCTGGAGCAGTTAGAAAATCCTTGGAATTTTTTTCTGGAGGTTTAGTGATATGTCCGTATAGGACACCAGTGCATGCCTCTAGGACTTTAGCACGCCACACTAACATCCCACTAGACTATATTGTTGTCCTTTGGATGAGAGCTCCTCCTTTTGTCTCAAAAATCTTAGTGATCTTTTTCAGTCCCCAAAATTGTTTGTCTGTTACCACTCTTGAAACTCTACTTTCAATATATTTCTTGCAATCTCTTTCATCTTATTCAATTCATTAGGTAGTCTAAGGTAGTTTAGGGAAGTTCATTCCCTAGGACTCTCTTGGTAAGAAAGAGACTCATGAGCAGTGAATCCCCCTTCTCTACAATAATGTTTTCCTTTATTGAAGATTATAGAATCTATAATGTCTTGGGATTAGGAATATATGTTGATAGTCTATGAATCATCTCAATATTAATATTCCTTTTGCATAGTAGAGGGTTGAGTATACAATTGAGGAAATGTTCCATGCTTGTGGAAGTGACCTAAGAGTCTATACATTTTTTCTTTTTATATCACTTGATTCACTTTTGCTTATTCTACCTTTTAGGTATCTAGGACTAGTAGTATTTAGAAATACCTTGGAATTGTTGTCATTATGTCACAAGGGGACATGTTCTCCAAGGTTAGCCCACAAAAATGTGTGTGAACATTTAAAGATTATCTCTTTAGTCATGCATATCCTCCTAGGGTGATCATACAAATCTAGATTCCTCTTATTGCACCAATTGAAGTATTTCCTTCTCTTAATGCAAATGATATACCTTGGAATGATCAAAGAAAAGAGGATGAGATAAAATGTGGAATGAAGCAACAAGAATATCTTTAAATATTGACACATAATTACACAAATGTGTACTTAGTTGGCTTAAGGTGGGAAAATGGGAAAGGAGGGGTCAAGGTTGAGCATAGAGTCAACCCACAACCAAACAAATGATCTTAAGTGGATCATTAGTTAGATCTAGGTGAACAAAATCATATTAGGAATATGTGTAATAGATATGTGGTTTAGGTGAATGTATCAATGCATGTGGGATTATGAATTAAATGAGGGATAAATATTTGGAAATACGTGTGTTTAGGGATATATAAAGACTAGGTGAATGAGTTTAACCTTGTACACAATATTACATCATCTATCAATGTATATACATGTTAAAATATTCTTCCAAAATAAACACAAAAGTAAATCAAATGACACAAATATACAAATTTCACCAATTATACTATTACATGTGATCATTCCATCAACAATTTTTTATCACTTATATACCTTCTTAATCATTTCAAATACCATAATACTATTTCCACACACAACCCAAAACTAACTTTATATGTTTATTCAAAAGCTACAAAAGCTAATAACAGACAATTAACTTTTTACATATAATAAGTTAGAAAACATTGTTATACAGTAAACCCATAAACTTTGTCACTTAAAAAATGTTGCAATCTTTTAATAATATTCTGTGAAATGACAGCACGTTGCTTGAGTTTGCTCAGACTAATCAAATTTACACACGTTCATAACAAAAAAAACCATGATACATTTGATTAATCTTAAATTTTGTAACTTTATTGAAAGTTAAATATACTGTAATCATCAGTGACATCAATTCATATCTTAGCTGTAAAGAGATAAGACTAAAGCTTGGGGGGCTTATTATATTATCTCAATTATCAACTTAAGAGCTATAAAAGAGCTATCTATGTTTGGAAATTTCATTATTTAAACTCTTGGATTTGGAGCATAACTAACTTATCTAGACAAAATAAACATAACGTAGTCTTTTCTCATACACCAATGAATAATTTTATCTCATTCCATAATTGGAATAAAAGAATACAGGTCTGTTTCGTACTGTTCAAAAGTAGAAAATAATTCGCAATAAAACTGGCAAATGAGATGCCAATTTGGTTGGTTTGTATCCCATATTGGGAACTTTCTTTGGTTAAGACTCTCTCAAGCTTTACCAAAAAAATAAATAACTATATCTATTGTTGACTCTTGAAGCTCTTACCAATCTGGCTTGTCTGTGAAATCTCTCATCTTTGTTATTAAAATTGTGGATGGTTGGTAGAATTTTATTTACGAGAACATCACATATATTCATTACTTGAAGTGTTGGAGGTGATTTTATTCTTGTCTTCACTCCAATATTTTTTTTTTTCTTTCTATTGTTGATTCTTAAGTGCTAACATTTTTGGTATGTTGGAGCATTTTCACAATATTATTGTCATTGTTGTGTTGCATTTCATTTAGTATAGTATTTTTTTTTTAATACAACAGGGGTGAACCCGATCTAATCTAATGGTCCAGCGGTCCAACAGCCCGTGCTTTGGGTACCTGGGGCAAGCTAGGCAAGAAGTCCCACCTCTTAAATCCGAGAGTGGAGTCGAACCTAAGACCAATGGGGAGCAAACCCACTATTGTGCGGGCTGTTTAGTATAGTATTTGTTATTTTATTATAGAAAATTTTATTTTATTTTCAAAAATCTATAAAAAACTAGGATACTATGGAGGTTGAAAGATCAATACAAAGATTTGACTGAGACAAATCCCCAAATAGTCACAAATAATTTTCTTTCTTTTTTATGTGTTGTAGATTTACATTGAGAAATAAGTTTCTAAATAAGTTTATTTTGGTGACATTATTTCCCTTTATTTCACTTTCATTTCATAAATTCCTTACATTAGAATAGTTTATTTTACAATTAGTTTATCATCCCAATCATTATTCTTTACATTGTAAGTTTCTAGGTTTTTTTTTGCTATATGTGCAAGTGACAAATTTGTAGAGAGAATGACATTTTAGTTTTTATTCCATATAGGATGATAGTTCAACAAATTTTAGTCCCTACAAAGAACTTTTGTTCTTGATATATTATTCTAGCTTTCAGTTTTAGGTTCCTCATGCCATGCACTTTCTATTTTTGTGTTTAAAATGTGATTTTCACTTCTCAATTTTCTATAATTATTGATAGTTCATTTCCTTAAGTGTTTTATTTCAATTCTATAATCATATTTTTATTTAAGACTAAAATATTTAAAAGGGCTAATTAGGAAAAATCTCAATAGTAGAGTCAAATTTCTTTCACTATAGAAGGTAAAGATGTAGATCATACATTAAGGAGATGCATTCAAAGGCTAAACATAATAATAATCAAGAACATTATTATTCCTCTTTGTAGAATGAATATGTAATGTATGAGAATCATGGGAGTATACTAAGTGTGTCTAATAGGAAAGGACAAGTGATAATAAATTCCCTAAATGAGAAAAAACAACACGTGTAGAGATATAATGGTTCCATGAATTCAGTAATATAATTTGTGTTATAGAATATCTTAAGTTAATCAAGGTAGAATTGATCACATGTTACAAAATGTGTAAACATGTCAAAAATAGTAAGGGAAGCATGAAGGGATGTGAAGGAGAATGGACTATTAGAAGAAATGGTGTGAAAATAAGGTCCATAAAAGCATGAGAAGTGTAGGTTTCACACGAGAAAAGGTTCAAAAATCCTAACAAGAGAAAAAATGATATATAAATGAGATATAATCTGTTTTAGATCATAATATGATGTCTAAATTAGATTTTAAAAATGTTTGCACTATAAATCCTAAAGCTCACACAATGGTGGATATAGTGGGTGAATAATAGGATAGGTAAGTAAGAACCAAACTTCAAAGAGAGGATTTATCAATGATGCACAAGAATATATTAGGAATATTAGATTTGAGGATGAGATGTAAAATTAGAAAAGTAAATATATAAAAACCCTAATATAAGGATGATAAATCTTTGGAAGTAAAGTAGGTTATGTAAGATTGGATAGGTTCATCAAAAATGTAAAGGAAAATAAACTCTCCCTATAGGGTAGTCTAGGCTAATGAAATGAAATGCATACAACTTAACAAAAAACTAACTTAGATTAGTTAATGATGGTTTGAAGGATGATATTTTCTAAAATATAAATCTAAAGTAATAAAAATAAATAAAAATAATAAATCTACTTATTGTTTTGACCAAATAATGTTCTCCTTTATTGAAGATTATAGAGTCTACAATGTCTTGGGATTAGGAATAGACGTTGATAGTCTATGACTCATCTCAAGATTAAAATATTCCTTTTTCATAGTAGAGGGTTGAGTATACAATTGAAGAAATATCCCATGCTTGTGGAAATGACCTAATAGTCTATACAATTTTTCTTTTTATATCACAAGTTTGATTCACTTTTTTTCTTCTACCTTTTAGATATCTAGGACTAGTAGTATTTAGAAATACCTTGGAATGATTTTCATTGCACGTCACAAGGATACATGCTCTTCAAGGTTAACCGACAAAATAATGTGTGAACATTCAAAGACAATGCTCTTTAATCATGCATATCCTCCTAGGGTGATCATGCAAATCTAGATTCCTCTTATTGCACCAATTGAAGTATTTCCTTCTCTAAATGCAAGTGATATACCTTGGAATGATCAAAGAAAAGAGGATGATATAAGATGTGAAATGCTACAATGGAATACCTTTAGGTATTGACACATAACACACAAATGTGTACTTAGTTGGCTTAAGGTGGGAAAAATGGGCAATAGTTTGCCATAATTTAAATTTGAATATTGACAAAGGAGGGGTCAAGGTTGAGCATAGAGTCAACCCACAACCACAAAAATGATCTTAGGTGGATAAATAGTTAGATCTAGGAGGATAAAAACTATATTGAGAATACACGTAATAAATGTGTGGTTCATGTGAATGTATCAAGGCATGTACAAGTATGAATTTAATGAGATAAATATGTGATAATATGTGTGTTTAGGATATATAAAGATTAGGTGAATGACTCCAACCTTACACAATATTGCATCATCTATCAATATGTACACATGTTAAAACATTATTCCAAACTAAACACAAATATACAAATTTCACGAATTATACTAAATAACATGTGATCATTCCATCAACAAATTTTTATCGCTTATATAATTTCTTAATGATTTCAAATACCATAATATTATTCCCACGCACATCCCAAAACTAATTTTATATATTTATTCAAAAAGTTGCAAAAGCTAATAATAGACATATTAACTTTTTAAATATAATAAGTTAAAAAACATTGTTATACAATAAACCCATAAACTTTGTCACTTAAAAAATGTTGCAATCCTTCTATAATATTTTGTGAAATGACAGCATGTTGCTTGAGTTTACTCAGACTAATCAAATTTACACACGTTCATAATAAACAAGCCATGATGCATTTGATTAATCTTAAATTTTGTAACTTTATTGGAAGTTAAATATACTGTAATCATCAGTGACATCAATTCATATCTTAGCTGTAAAGAGATAAGACTAAAGCTTGGGGGGGCTTATTATATTATCTCAATTATCAACTTAAGAGCTGTAAAAGAGCTATCTATGTTTGGAAATTTCATTATTTAAACTCTTGGATTTGGAGCATAACTAACTTATCTAGAAAAAATAAACATAACGTAGTCTTTTCTCATAAACCAATGAATAATTTTATCTCATTCCATAATTGGAATAAAAGAATACAGGTCTGTTTCGTACTGTTCAAAAGTAGAAAATAATTCACAATAAAACTGGCAAATGAGATGCCAATTTGGTTGGTTTGTCTCCCATATTGCTAACTTTCTTTTGAATAATGAAAAGAGATTTCTAGACATGCCATGTGATTTCGTTAAAAAGTGGATAGAAAAATCCTGCATGGCTGTCTAAACTAGATTTTGAGATCCAACAAAATGGTAATGTTGGTGCTTTAAATATTCCTGTCTTATAGTGCAATGGTGAAGAGGGGGTTTTATTATGAAAATAGAAAAAAATTGGGTATGAACTGGACAGTGGCTGGGGAGATTATAAATGGGGATTTCAGTATAAGGGTTTATGAGTGCAGTGAACCAGCAAGAATTTTAATTAGGGTAATTTCAGAATGTTATAAAAACAAATTGATAAAGATTCGATTATGGCATCGGGGTTCAGTTCTCTCAATGAGGAAAAGCAATTCTGCAAACACTCGGGTGGCACTAAACCCATCTGGATTGGACGAGAGAAAATCCTCCGTTTTTGAAGAGGTTCAAATATTTTTACAAATATAATGATCAAATAAAGTATTACAGTCAAACAAATAAACATGAAATTATTATATGAATTAGTAACACAAATATTCAAAAATAATAGTTACCATCAAAACACTCACAAATAGCACAAATCCAAACACATGAAAAAGGCTAGTCAAGTAGCTTGAAGTTGTAGAGCTCTAGAGAGCCATAACCACTAACAACAATCTATCCCATTGAATTGCTGAAGTATATTTTCAACTTAACCATTCACCCTTTTTTTATAGTTGAACCTAAGTTAGAAGTATCCATAGGACTTCTTAAACACTTTATGCCCAAGTAAGATCCCTAGGAAAGGAATCCTCTATTTTCCTTTCATCCTTGATTGAAGAACGCAAATAAACTTCCTTCACCCCACCAACCACCTCCAAAAAC
Source organism: Sequoia sempervirens (assembly GCA_007258455.2). Classification (NCBI taxonomy): domain Eukaryota; kingdom Viridiplantae; phylum Streptophyta; class Pinopsida; order Cupressales; family Cupressaceae; genus Sequoia; species Sequoia sempervirens. The sequence continues at coordinate 20,542 of VDFB02195853.1, read as the reverse complement.
CTCAAATTTGAATAAGCCATGCCTTCAAGCCTCTTCAAAGACAAGTTGATTTCACCCTTCTCCTTCCACTAACATCCTTCTTTCCAATAGACTCGCCTGTCCTTGTATTGATAACATCCTAGATACCAACATTATGTTGTGATAAATTGAAACCATCTAAAACTCTATCTTTTCCTTATGCCTCTTTCCCTAAGGGGGTTAACATAACAACCAAATTCCTCTCAACCAATGCATTGACCATTTCCATTCTTTTTGGTAGTCACATTATCCATTTTCTTAGGATAGTTCCTCAATAAAGGCTTGCTATATGAAACTTAAAGTTGAAAAGGGGGTATTTTCAAGTTCAATTGGTTGAGACCACCCACCAAACTTAGAAGAGAGATTAACAAAGGGAAGCTCCAAATCTGTATTTACATTCACACAAACTTGGTATATACTAGCCTTTTCCTAGACTTGGTAACAATATCAATGTCAATAAGTTTTCTAGAAGAATTGACAATCTCATTCAACACTTCATCTTCCTAATACTCATGAGGCAAGCAAAGGAGCTTAATTCAAAGAGGAACCATATTTACATTCTCTATATTTGGGCTCCGTTTTCTTAAGAAAAATCTCAATCTTCTTAAACCATGGGTCATCCAACAAGGTTCTAGCATTTAATCTTCACTATTAGAGAAGGAAACGAGAAAAAAATTAGCCATCGAATAAATCTTAACTTGGCCATTCAAATTTGGTTTTTTTTTGGCCCAATTTCTCAAAACATCAATGTTTGGCTTTACACCTAAAAAATTCTCAATGAGGGAATTTTAAGTGTAACAAAAAATCTACCAACCATTATGTTGGGGATCTTAAGCGATTTGAGGATTGGTACTTTATTTTTATATATTCTTGAATAGATCTACTCAAAAATAGATTTCATCCCATGGGGAAACTTCTAAACATGAACCATCCCATTTAGAACAACAAACCTATAAATCCATCCTTCCTCTTAACTTGATGTAACACCATCATGAGTTATAGGATCCATTAAAACCCTACCACTAGCCACCTCCCTCTATCTTTACTTTGTGCATTAGATCCATATTATTTGTCCCCTATAGAGAGGGAAGGTACATAAACCCTGTACATGGAGAAGGAAGGGTCCCAACCCCTCTAGACTTCTCCAAAATCTCGATTGCAACACGATCCTTATAAAATTTGGTATTCCTAACTTTAACTAGATATCTAACTAAGGTTCTTCCTCCTCATCATCCAATGAGTCATTCCACTCATCCTCAACTTCACCAACATCATCCTCACGACCATCTTCCTCGACATCCTCCTTGTCAACATCTTCCCTGTCTTTTTCGTTCAAAATTGATTCAAAACATATTTTCCCACTTAACACCATATGTAATTAATAAAGTTTTAATAAAAATTTATACTATTATTAATGTAAAATAGAAAAACACTTAATATAAAAAAAAATCCCATTTATGTGGTTGTGGGTGTTAAAGCTAGAGTATAAGATATAACTTAGGTTAAATGAGAACCTCCTCTAGCTAGATACTTCAAACTCAATTTTGGTGAGGTTTCTAGAGGAGGAATTTGGGACTATCTAGTTTGGAGTGTGTAATTTAAAACATGCAAGGTGCATTGGCTAGGGTGGCTTCTTTGAAGTTGGATTGGGAAGCAAATAATGAAATAGAAGATCAAGCATTGGTATTGAGGCTATCTTAAGCTAAGTAATGTGGCATCTCTTAACTCTCAACATCAAGGAAGAATCAATAATCATTGCAATTTTTTTTTTAAAAGAAGGGGACACATAATTGGAAATTGAAAAAAAAATGAGGGAGGCATGGGAAATTTTGGATTCCATCATTGTTCCAAAAAAGTGAATGGGGTAGTAGACTTCCTTGTCAATATTACCATCAATAATTATGAGAAGTTGGTCATTGTTGAAGAGATCAATTTTAGGTTGGTTTGAAACAAACATGGGATATTTCATAGAAAATAGTGTGATTGTCTTATATCAAAATATCATCATGAGATAGGGTGGTATTATGATAGACAATTCCAAAAGAAAAATAATGGATTTAATAAGCAATTCCCAAATTCCAAGGAGTGGGCTTGGATTGGATTGGTTGTAGTACTTGATTTTGAAATTTGTGAGTAAGTTCAAATATATGAATCAAGAGGATAACATTTTGAATTATGGAGATTTGAAAACATTAACTTTCAAATTTGACAACTAGGCTAAGATAGATAGCCTAATGATTTCAACTTCTTTCTCCTAATATACATGAAGGGACAACCTTTCTTTGGTCTTTGATTATGTCAAAGATGTAAAATTTATCTATTGTTTCATATCTCTATGCAACAGTTTGTGCAAGTGTATTGGGAGTCCTTATGTGATTAGGGAGTGAAGGCTAAAAAATTCACATAGGAAAAAAATAATTTTTAAATTCATCTTGTTTGAAGGAAATGGAAATGAGGGAATTTGGTTTCATTTTAATTCAAGAGGTTGTAGGAGACATTCGTGATTTCCTTTCAATCAGTTGATTTAATTCCATCAAGAAAGTGACTAAGAGAATGTTGAATTTTCCCTAGTCGAAACTCATAGTAAGATTGCTTTGATTTTTTTTCTAATGCAAAGTGTTTTATTCAAGATGCTGATCTAATTGACACTATGGAACAATGTTATATCCATGAGGATTTATACCTTTCTAACATTGCATGTGTCTTTTCAATTATGACTTGTAAGAAATTTTGATGGATGTGGGTGGAATCCACACCACGGAGGAGGTTTCTTATCTAATAAGTTACATTGCAAATATCCCAACGGCTACGAGAGAGGGGTTCATGGTAGACTCATTAGGTGCTTTTAAGAATTTTCTTAAAAAAATGGTAGGAGCTTCTTTTCAAAGGCAAGATGTGACAAGGTGAAGAACACTATAAAATCTATTTCCTTCCTACTAAGAAATGCTCTAGTGAAAGGTAGTGATAATTTTTGGATGATAGCTCAAGGAGAACTCTAGTGAGAGTTTATGATGTGTATCAAATACTAATTAACTTTAGACATGATGGATGTGTTAGATATTTAGACTTTATTCTTTATTCTATATTTACCAATTTTACATCTTTAACAATTAATTTTGTATATAATTATTTACTCAAAAGGTGCAAACTCTAGATCTACATTCATATACCATAAAATAGTAAATTGCATAATTAAATATTAGAGAAAATATTATTAAAAAAATATAAACTTAATTTTTTTTAAAATGTCTATATGTCTATATGTTTCTAAGTTTAAATGATGAGTTTTAATAAATATTAAGTATAATATTAAAATTAAATGTTTGATTTAAAATTATTTTATTAAATTAATTTATAAAAATAATAAAAATTTAAATAATATTTGAAAAAAACTAATATTTTATAGTCTATTTTGTTTGAGGTATGGTATGATGTGTGGTATTTTTATTATATTTATCCTTAATTAAAATATCATTATAAAAAATAATAAATTATAAAATAAATAAATATGTATAATATAAAAATTATTGTTAAGGGCATGGTGTGATGGTTAAAAACATGGAATGTGGACAAATTCATCAAGCTTTAAATGCTAGACTATTGAACTTGCACGCCTTTTACTTTCACTTGGACCAAACAAAAATTTCTTGAATTTACCAAAAAAATAAAATATTTAAAAATAATGACTAAAAGAGAAACCATTATATTTATGTGAATAAATAAATTATACAATATTTTCATATTTAAATTTCTAACTAATTAATTTATTAATGTATGTTAAATGATCATGTCAATTTATTATTGATTTATTTATAAAATATATCTAAATTATATAGAATATTCCTCTATTACTCTAGAATATAGGCATGTAGTATCCTACAATATAGCATGCAAAAAACTAATTGATTATTATAAGTGTATTATTTTCTATTTTTTTATTTACTAAAAATAAATCATTCTACAATAATTTAATTTATATTTTAAGTTGAAAATTAATATTTTATATTAAAATAAATTATTTTTAATGAAATGTCTAATAATATATTTATATTATATTATTTTATAAATATAAAATGTACAATTATAAAATCAATATATTAATATTTACATAATTCTAATAATTAATATTATTTTATATTTTAGAACTATTTATATTTTTAATAATATTATTAATACAAAAATTTAAAATTCAAATGAACATGCTATTTATTTATTTAGACTATATTTATTTGAGCTAAATTTATATTCTTAATTGCAAATTTATATTTTTTATATTAATCTTATTTTAATGATAATTAATAAATTTTTAAAAACCATTTATTAAATGTTCTATAATATATTTAGGTAATATTATTTTATAAATCTAAAATATATAATTATAAAATTAATATAATTTAAATTTATAATAACATTATTAATACACAAATTAAAAAAATAAACAAACATGCTATCATATTTATTATTTAATCTTGAATTTTAAAATTTAAAATTTATAGTTATATCTTGTCATCAAACCAACATATTGAATTTTTCTGTTTTAGTTTCTTATAATCAATTAATCAAATTACAAAGATTTTTGAAAACAAAATCATTTACTCATCAATATTTTACAAATATTTATTCTGATAAACAAACTCAACTTCAACTATGTTAGTCATAGTTTTAGTATAAATCAAGATCAAGATCAAATTTAACCCTAACAACTATGATATTCCTTAGTAAAATCATGATACATTTAATTTGCAATAATTTATTGATCTCAAACTATTATGTAATCTATCTTTAAATTGTTGTCATGACTAAACCATCCACTATTCAACAAATGCTTGTATTACAATCATACAAAAATAGGTACTTTCACTATGTGGCTACAATACATATGACTTGCAAGAATCTATTATTTCAAACTATTATTTAACTTGCCCTTAAATTGATAATTCACAAATAATTCATCTACTAACCAACCAATGCAATTACTACAATACTAGATAGGTAAATACTCACCAATACATGACACTTGTTTGATATGTGAGCACTACTAATCTTAGGAGGTTTCAATTGAGAGTAAATACTCGCCGCTACCTGAGACTTATTTGATATGTGAATACTAATCTTAAGAGGTTTCAATTGAGAGTCAAGAACTGAAGAATATCCATTCCATCACACGATCCAAATCTCATCCCTTATGATAATAAATATTAGAATAAACAAATGTATCTCTTATTTAAAAGCAATAATTAAACTTAAAAATAAAGAAATAAAACTCTGTAATGCAATGGAGTTTTAAATGAAGACAATTAAGAGAGACGCCACGGTTTTTTTCTCAAATAGACAAATTACTTTGCAACATAGAATTGAACTTCACACATACGTCTCAAAAGAAAATACTGACTCGAAAAACAAGTTGCAGTTGAAAAAGCTAAAGAAATGCGTGCCTAGAAATTATGTTTATGTTATCATCATGTAAAAGTGAAGTATAACGGTTATTTTGATCTGTTGGGTTGCTTTCTTGACTTCCACCGTGCTAAAGCCGGCTCTTTCTCCCGTAGATGGAACTTTCCATGAAATTTATATTAAGTTTGCGTTGCTTACCATGCTGAATTCGCCCTATAAATATATATCTCTGCACTGCATTCTTCATGATAAGTTTTCATCATCTGATTTATCATCTGATTGTAATTAAGGAGAGAATTGAAAAACTTAAGCAATATGACTAAGGAAGGAGACATTTATAGTGTTAGGGATACTACTGCTTTGTTTGTGGACTTGGAAGAATTCAGGCAGTGGTCTTTTTACAGAGCCATATTAGCTGAATTTGTTGCAACGTTGTTGTTTCTGTATGTGACAATTGCCACTGTGATAGGCCATGTCCATAGCAATGCTCAGAGCCCCTGTGGAGGAGTGGGTGTAATGGGAATTGCATGGGCATTTGGAGGAATGATTTTTGTGCTTGTGTATTGCACTGCAGGAATTTCAGGTAGTACTTTAGAAGTGAGCTTGGGAAATTTCTAGATTGCAAATAGTTGTCTATGGCTCTTTTGGTTTCACTTAATATGTTTTTTTGAACATTTCAGCTGTTAGAACATTAGATTAACATGGATGGTTTTCTGAATTTTCCTTCACGTCGTGTATATTTCTCTCAAACATTTTATACTTTTTTCGATAGACCTTATCTATTAGTATGATATAAATTGAACCACCTAAACAAATCAAAACTTAGAGTCTAAAATGATCTATCAATATGTGCAGGTGGGCACATAAACCCTGCTGTTACATTTGGGCTGTTGATTGCTAGGAAGGTGTCAGGAAACAGAGCAGCGTTATACATGGTAGCACAGTGTTTGGGTGCAGTGTGTGGGGTGGCAATAGTGAGAGTCCTACAAAGCACTTACTACATTACAGGGGGAGGAGGAGCCAACAAAGTGGCACACGGTTATACTCAGGGAACAGCCTTGACTGCAGAGATAATTGGCACCTTTGTCTTAGTCTATACTGTCTTCTCTGCAACTGATCCTAAACTTGCTGCTCGCAACTCCCATATACCTGTAATCAAATACTACATACAACTCTATATTGAACTATAAAACTTTTGGGCATCTGTAAATTATTGTTTTACACTTAGAACATCATAGATAACTAATATGTAAGTTGGTTACAGGGATTGGCTCCCCTCTCAATAGGATTTGCAGTATTCCTGGTTCATTTGGCAACCATTCCAATTACTGGTACAGGCATCAACCCTGCCAGGAGCTTCGGAGCAGCTGTTGTTTATGGTCATAAGATAACCTGGGAAGACCATGTAAGATGAAGAAGCTTCCATTATTATGATTTTTTAGTTTTTCTTTTAATTTTTTTTTTAAGAATATTGCTTGAAATGATGGGTTATTTTGCAGTGGATATTCTGGTTGGGTCCATTCATTGGAGCTGCAGCTGCAGCTGTGTTCCACAAGGCAATACCTTTTTAATGCAAGGGGGATAAGTCTATGGTTGAACATAGAAGTTGCATTGGAATCATTCTTATTCCTTATTAGTTGGGGGCTTCCAGTTTTCTTTTCTACTTAGGGACATTATGGTTTTATATGGGCAAAGCTATGGATGTAAGAACGCTCAATCATAAACTGCTGTTTTCTCTTGATTGTCATATATGTGGTGTTTTCCATAATACAACATGAGAATCGGCAAGGTTTGATCATGATTGATCTTGGTTATAGTATTTTTATGTTTCTTTCCATTTTCAATAGCATGATGGTATAATCTTTGATGTATTTTGAGAGAAGCACAATGTTACATCACTCCAACATAAGTGCTACAAAGGAAAATTTCTTCCATTTCAAGAGCGTGAGAGTATTATTATACTGAACTGAAAGTTAAAGTTACTCTCTATCATTATCTTTATCCAGGCAAAGGTCAATATAGGGATCAAACAATATCACTTGTTTAAGGTATTTAAGAAATTTGAAAACAAGATCAATAGGAAAGATGGTTGTGCAAATCAAAATTATTATTCTATTTAAATTCACACGATTTAAAGAAAAGCTTAAAAAAATGCCTTACTTTAATTTAACTATTTTGTTACATTAATACATGGAATAAATGTTCCATTTTATCTAGTTAAATGAACAAATTTAATAGTGAGGATACATGTAATAAATAATATAATGTATAAATAAAAAATATATATGAAAGTTTATAATAAAAGGTAGTTAATTGAAAAATACAGTTTAAATGTTCACATCATATTATAAATCAAAGATATATTAAAGTGTAAAGATACAGACATATTAAGCACACATTACTATATTACAAAAAAGAAGGGATGGATCATCCTAAGGACAAGGAATTGTTGGAGCACTCAAGATCTCTTTCAGAATCAAACAACACTTCCACAAACAAGAATATGCAAAATGAAAATGATTATCATGTGTAACAACATGATGAGGTGAGAAGGTATAAGTGAAACTCTAACTACCCCTCCAAGAGTGAAAAACATGTAGGACTCTATGGAAAAGTGTTAAGACACTTGATGAGTCCAGATGAGGTAAAAATAAAATGATATGTCTCCCAAGTGAGATTAAGAGTAGTGTGAATAAGACTCTCCTAGATAAGCTAGAATCTAACTAGTTTGTTAATAAATCTTTTCACACTAACAAGAACAACCCAAAAAAAGGCTTGCTTGAGGGAGGATCTAGAGTCACCTAGCCATCTTAAACATCCTATTTAGCAAGAGGAATGAGCACTCCCCACCTAGGTGGTAGAGGCCAATAGCTCTTGACTTAATTTATATTATGGGTTGAAGATGCCCCCTTACAAGGCCTAGCATTAGTCTCCCCATGCAAAGATGAAATTCAACCTCCTCTATTAAGGAGTGGGAGAGAAGTGGTCACAAGTGTGTGAAAGGATACTCCACTATGGTGCCAAGTGTGGGTTAGCTTGTTTGGATTTTTTTTGGCTTGTAGTGCATGGATCATGCCCTAGTGATTAAGAAGGACTTGAGGTGTTGAAACTTCAAAGCTACTTTTTAGCTTGTACCTAAATTTGAAAGAACATAAAGGTGAGCCACACATGTTCTCATTAGTAGAGTATTGATTAGAAATATCCTAATCATTAAATATAATAGAATCATTAGAATTCCTAAGCTAAATTTCAGAATAAAGGATCTAAAGAAATTTCAAAAGCTAGCAATATAAGATGGATAGTGGAAAAAATCCTCAAAAAATATTCAATAAAAAGGTCTAGGATGAAAGGAAATGTAAAGGCTATTAATCCAAATTGAAGCACTTTGGGTTTGTGGACAATTTCATAAAAGGTTCTTGAAAATTCTCAATTCTATTAGAAGTGGGATATATTGAATGCAAAATCCTAGTATGAAAAATCCTTTTTTCTTAAATAAAACCCTTGGTAAGCTATACACCAAAGAAAATGAGCAAGCATACTTTCAAGTCTTCCATGCCAAATGTATTGAGCCAAAAGAGATAGGTATATGGAAAATAATTTATCCGTCAATGATGGTTTAACTTATTAAAATTAAAGAAAAATGAGCTACAAATCTTTTAAAATATGATCCCAAGAATGTAATTTTTGAAAAGTGTATCACAAAGTTTTAATGACAATCCTTGAACCACAAAAATGGTAATTGAAGAGCTAACTTTTGCAACAATAAAGAAGCACAATTTCATAAATCCAACAAATAGAAAGGATATCATAATTCATAAGATTATACTTCCTCTATATAAATACATTTCATGAAGTCAAATCCCTAGAATTAATAATATCCTAAATGTTATGAATGTTTTTTCTAAAAATCTCAAGAGCTTTAATGCATGATGTATTAACCAAAGGCAAGCTAGATCTATTGATGAACCTTGTGCCACTCTGTATTCAAGGAGATATACAAAACCTTATGCGCCCAAAACATATATTAATGGATTAAATTTAAAAAATTAATAGAGAAAATTAACCCAAATATCTAATAACTATACATATTGATGAAATGAAAAACTAACCCATTAGCAAAGATTTGAATTATAGAGAGATAAATCTCTAAACCTTAACATATTAAGCATGGGTAAAATAATAGGCAACTCAATGCAATTATATTTTTTATTGAAAACAAGCTTAAGTACTAGAACATACTACCAAGAGGCTCATGCCCATTTCGTTCCTCACTAAGAAACAATGACATATATAGGATATATTTTCCCTTGAAAACTCAATTTGATATAGTTATAGTTTAAAAATTATGGGAAGAATGGAAATATATAGAGTGTATGCACTTTAGCCATTATTTATAGGAGATATACAACAAAATGACAAGTATCCAATTGGTAAGGATCCATGGATCCATAGACTTGGGAGTGAAATTGATGTTTCCTTTCTTGATAAGTGTTTGTATATAAGGGGTTGTTTCACAAAGCTTCCTTATAAACTGAAAGCAAGTATAGAATAGAAAATTACTAAGTGGTTTTGTAGAATCACAAGGGAATAGATCAAATCCTTTAAAGCTTCATATTGACCATTTGAAGAACTCGTAAGTAGAGATCATTAAGAGTATGTGACACGTCTTAATCTTTGTCCATTGCTTCATCCAAATACATTGATGTTGCATAATCATTGCTTAAGTTCAAATAGCGATGAGTGATGGATGATTTTAAAAGGTAAAGGAGTATACTCAAAGGATGCTGAGTACGTGTCAACATATCACACCATTCTCTTGTATCGTAGTTTCATACTGAAGGCTCATATCATTTGAGCGATGAGCGATGGGTGCATGAGGAATATTCTCGCAAATATTCTCCCCATCGCTAAGTTTCTTCATATCACTATTTCATTTCCTCAGCTCAAAGGCCTAACAGCGATGAGCAATGGGTTCATATGAATATTCTCCCAATCGCTAGGTTTTACTTCATCATGAATTCAAAAAGGAAATTCATGAACACAATGGTGATGAGTGATGGCTTTGCAAATAAAGAAGCAGTAGTTTTAAAGATGCATACGTGGCAGTTTATCGAGGCATCACTCTTGATGATCTTGTCACTGATATAAATGAATCACTAAAAGAAAAAAGGAAATTTGCGAAGGTGAGGAATAGCCATTGATCGTGTTTTAAAGCAAGCAGATCAATGGTTGGAATTCAAACATGAATGACTAAACTATCAGAGCATTCTTGTTCGTTTGCATGAGCTGTCTTTCACCATTAATGGTAAATCTTCAAGATCATAAGGCCACTAAAGAGGTGAATTATTCATTTTTTCACTATTTTCACAAGAATTCAAGAGAAGGGAAAATACGAGCTTCGAATGAGAAAAATTTGAAGAACAAAGCACTTGTTTTCCTGGGTAAGTGAATTTCAAACTCCTCTATGTAAAATTTTCAAAGGAACGGAATTAGCAGGGTTTAATTGGGGTTTGAAGATAGGGTTTATTGAAATTAGGGTTATATACATTTCTCTATCTTGTGAGCGAGATCTCCTAGGTTTTTTTCTAGTTCAAAAAAGAGATAAAAGGGGGGTTTTATTTGTATACTATAGTTTGAAAATTCTACAAATCTAGAAGACAAAGCCCTAGTTTCAATTTGAATTAGAAACCCTAGTTCTATAAAACCTTTCCACAATGAGTCAAGCTGGTGAACCCTCAAAGCCAAATGTCAAACTTAAGCAGAAAAGGGTTAAGATTGCAAAACCTAAGCTAGAGGCATCAAAAGCTTCTAAGAAGAAGCATCAAAAAAGAGATTAAACTCATTTCATGGAGGGTGAATTTAAGTTAGTTGATGCCAAACCAATTGGGAAATGACCAACGGGAGAGAGTATTCTCAAATCACGCTTGCTAGATTTGGCAATAGGAATTGGGGATACTATTGTTCCTCAAAGTGGATGGGAATTGTTTCTATATGCTTACAACAAAAGGTTTTCCAAGCGCCCAATTTTGTCATATATGGAAGTGTGACGTTGGAAAACTAGTTGTGTCAAATGTTTTTGTGGAGGTGGATCTATTACTGGAATTGGCTAAGTGTTATGATCATTAGGATAGGATCATCAAGGATACACACGAGCGTAGGATGTTAGAAATTTCTAGGAGTAATATTGTTGAAATCTTCAAACTCAATCCCTTTGCAACTGTCTCCATCAACTTTGCTAACTTTTTTCAAGAATATGAAAAGGATAAGTATGGATTCTAGAGACATGTGTTGCCAAAGCATAGAAGGGGAGATCAAGGAAAGAAAGACATATGGTTTGGTCCTAAGTATGTAGAACCATTTGATTGTGATGAGTTCAAAGATTATTTCAAGAACACCAATTACTCTTTGTGTCAAGTTCTTGGCAGAAAATATGATATCAGAATGAATGTTCCTTTAATGGTGATGTTAATGGACATTCAACACAAGTATTAGAACAGAAGATTGGACTATGTAGGCTATATTGTTGAAGAAACGCGCAAGGAATTTGTTGAATTGAAGGATGGAAAACCTCCACTTGGTTTCGAACATCATTCCTTATTAATGCATATGCTCTTGTGGGAAGGTAAGAATATTTTCAATAATTTTATGAATTTGAGAGAAAAGGATAAGATAGATAATTACTTGCCTGTCCAGATGTGGACACATATCCGAGATTAGAATTGCCTAGACTCAAATTATGTTGGTTTTTGCAATGGTTTCAAATTTGCTATACTGGAGCAGCTTGGGATGAAGCCTCTACACAAAATTTCTAAGAGAATTAAGGAAATTCTACGGCCCCTAGAGTTCAAGGAAGGAACATAATTTAACCATAACCAGGGTGATTGGTATTTGTATCCCCATTGCACTGTTTTCAAGGTTTATAGAGCTAGAGTGCATCCTTGTGATGTTGGAAAACTGTTGTGTCAAATATTTTTGTGGAGGTGGATCTATTATTAGAATTGGCTAAGTGTTATGATCCTCAGGATAGAATCATCAAGGATATACGTGAGCATAGGATGTTAGAAATTTCTAGGAGTAAGATTGTTGAAATCTTCAAACTCAATCCATCTGCAACTTTCTCCTTCAACTTTGCTAACTTTTTTCAATAATATGAGAAGGATTAGTATGGATTCTAGAGACATGTGTTGCCAAATCATAGAAGGGGAGATCAATGAAAGAAAGAAATATGGTCTAGTCCTAAGTATGTAGAGCCATTTGATTATGATGAGTTCAAAGATTATTTCAAGAACACCAATTACTCTTTGTGTCAAGTTCTTGGCAGAAAATATGATATCAAAATGAATGTTCCTTTAATGGTGATGGTAATGGACATTCAACACAAGTATCAGAATAGAGGATTTGACTATGTAGGCCATATTGTTGAAGAAATGCACAAGGAATTTGTTGAATTGAAGGATGGAAAACCTCCACTTGGTTTCAAACATCATTCCTTATTGATGCATATGCTCTTGTGGGAAGGTACGAATATTTTCAAGAATTTTATGAATTTGAGAGAAAAGGATAAGATGGACAATTACTTGCCTATCCAGATGTGGACACATATCTGGGATCAAAATTGCCCAGATTCAAATTATGTTGGATTTTGCAATGGTTTCAAATTTTCTATTCTGGAGTAGCTTGGGATGAAGCCTCTACACAAAATTTCTAAAAGAATAAAGAAAATTCTACGACCCCTAGAGTTCAAGGAAGGAACATAGTTTAACCATAACTGGGGTGATTGGTATTTGCATCCCCATTGCACTATTTTTAGGGTTTATGGAGCTAGAGGTCATCCCCATTGTTTACCAATATGTATTTGACAGGTTGGCTATCAAGGAGATCATGTGGTAGATGGATGTTATGGATAAGGAGCACTTCAGAAGTGCCATAAAAGCTTCTATAATTGTCGCACAATTTTCCTTCTCTTATTTTGTTGTGTCTTCAAAAGAGGGATACAATAAATTTGGTGTCATGTTGGATAATCTCATAATGAAGGTGAATGTGCTGAGAGATTGTGACCTTGAGGGGTTTGTTGATAAAGAAAGAAAATATTTGGTTTTTCTCATTTGTTTTTTATATAGTGAGGATATCATAAGGAATTGTCCTTCTGATTCTGCTATGGTGAGGAAGAAAGAATGGATGATGATCTACAAAATTAAAGACAAAGCATTAGAAAAGAATCCATTCTATGTTAGCCCATATAAAGAAATTACAAATCTATATGAAAGGGAAATGACTGTCTTGTAAGAATTTAAGGATAGGACTTTCTTTGAAAAGTTCAAAGACATGGAAGATAAGGCCTAACTTGTTAAGAATGAACATGAAGCAAAGATAAGGAGATAGTCAAATCAGTCCTTTGCCCATGGTGCACAAATGCAGCCTATAGAAATTGGCGATGAGCTAATTACGCATGCTCTAGTTGAATACATTGATACAAAATAGGGGGGAATGAAATGCAAGAGCAATCAGCATAATATTTTCCTATAGAACAAGAAGTTGAGCAGAGGTTTTCTTCTCCAGTAATTGGTGATGCATTAGACCCCTATGCTCCTAATGACAAAATTGTGTCTTGGAAGTACAATAAGGATTAGGATGATGAAGTGAGGATAAAGGCATGTAGAGAATTCATGGATGATGATTCATTTGAATTCAAACAAAGGAATTTAGAGATTTTTTAATTGAAATGAAAGGAAATGAGATAAAGGAGAAAATTGAAAAGGCCAAAGCAGAGGTGGACCCTTCATAGTATGAAGAGGTTGAGAAAAAGGTAGAAGAAGAGTTAATGAAATAAATTACTACAATGACACCCCTAGATGCAAGGAGACTTGTGAAAGTGGTGTTATGATATTGCCTAGGTGGGATCTCACCTCAACGATTTCTCTCGATGTTGTGAGAAATGATCCAAATGCTTCACTTTCTTAGGAGCAATTTGATAATAGGGTTTTTGGTTCTAATTTCAGCTCCAACTTGCATACTTTAATACCCCTCATGTTGTTGATCAATACTCTTAGATATTCTTATGTGTTGGTTTTGTACTTGGTTTGTGATGGTGATTAGTTCACTGAATTGGTTGTGTGTGGATTCATAGTTTAGTTTGTTTGTTGCACTTGATATTACTTATGATGGTTGATGATACATTAAGTGGTGATCATATTATTTGGTTGTGTTATATGGTTTTTTTTAATAATATATGTGGTGATGTTATGGTTTAATGTTGTGATGGTTTTTGATGTGTTTGCTAGTGAGTTTTGGTGAAAGGATGGAGTGGCATCACTCACTTGCTCGTGCCTTGCTACCCCGCGATTACCTTTCACGGTGTGTTTGTAATGAAGATTTACATGCTACTTGACGTTTGTTTCTATGCGGGATGCAGGTACAGGACACCAACTCCACTTGCTTGACAAGTTTGAGCATGTACCTTTTACGGTGTGTCTGTAATGGAGATTTACATGCTACTTGATGTTTGTTTCTATGCAGGATGTAGGTACAAGACACCAGCTCCACCTACTTGATAGGTTTGAGAGTGTCCCATAAACCCAACATGTATGATGTTGAAAAGGGAGTTGATAAGGAAGGGTCCCCATCCCAAGTTTGTCACCTCGTTGTGAGTCTTACAGTGTCATTGTCTTGACCTCATCTTTGTTTTAGTATGGATTAGTGTTGATTATTTATTTTAGTTTGTAAATGTTTGTTATTTAATCTTTACTTTATATGTGATTAATTAATGTTATTTTGTTGGTATAAATTAATTGTAGGAAATAGTAGTTAAGTTAAATGTTAGATTTAAATATTGTAAAATTAAAAGTTATTTAATTTATTAAAAGGGATAAGTTAATTAATTTAAATAAATAACATGTCGATAATGATAGATTATATTTTTCAAAAAATTAGAATTATAAAATTTAAAGATATTATCATGTGAATAAACAATAAATGAATTTTTAATTAATTTAGTGGGATAAATGTGAGCTTTAAAATCAAGAAAAAAACCAATGCATGTTATGGATTTTTGGAAAAAGGAAGAGGTTTCTTTATTTTTATTATTGTGAAAAAGAAGTTTTTTCTTCATGGGAATGGTTTTGGTGTTTTGGAGAAGAAGTAACAAGAGTTTTGAAAAACAAGTGTGTGTTCTTTGTAATTTATCTGTGAAAAGAAAAAGAAAATATATTGATCCAAAAGTTAGCTAAAAGAAGGGGTTGGAGAAGAAGTTGTCAAAGGAAGAAGTTCGTGAATATTATTTTCGAAAGGAGAAGGAGAGTTGTCATGCTTGTGAATTCGACATCAAACGAAGGACTTCAGGTTCCTTTTTGTTCCATTTAATTCTTTTGTTTTGTTAGTTTCTATAGGAAAATTAAATATCTTGCCTATCCTGCCTGAATTTGATAATTTTATTTAAAATAAGATTGTGTTTTTGAAGATTTGCTTTAGTGAAACTTTTGAACCTTCTATAGAAAAATCTATAAAAAACCCTCTGGTTCTTCTCCAATAAAATTAGTTGTGAAATACTTGTTTGGAAAAGAAAAAATAAAAAATAAAATTCTGGGGTTAAAATATGCATGCCCAAATTTACAATTTATTTAAAAGAAAGTAAGATTGATA
Source organism: Sequoia sempervirens (assembly GCA_007258455.2). Taxonomy (NCBI): domain Eukaryota; kingdom Viridiplantae; phylum Streptophyta; class Pinopsida; order Cupressales; family Cupressaceae; genus Sequoia; species Sequoia sempervirens. The sequence continues at coordinate 4,492 of VDFB02195853.1, read as the reverse complement.
TTTATTCTAATTTCTTTTAATATATACTTATGTATATATATATATATATATATAAATTGTGTCAAAAAAAATATATACGGGTCTAGTTATTATGTTTCTTGGAAAAAAAAGGAATATAAAAGAAAAATTTTATTTAAAAAAAAAATTAAAAAAAAAAATTATTGGAAGGTGGTGGGGTTACCCCACTACCACCATCCCCTATAAGAACTACTCTAGCGCCTCCCAACGCTGCTACCACAACAATGACCCTCGTATGGGGGTCGGGTGGGCAGCACCCACAGCCTTAAGGCTGTGGCTGCAGGCTATTAAAAAAAAGTTTTAATTTTTTTTTATATTTATAAATTTAAATTTATTAAATTAAATTTTGTTTAATTTGCTATTTTATATTAATATATATATACGTGTAATAGTGTGTATATATATGTGTGTGTGTGTGTGTGTGTGTGTGTTATTATATGTTGGAATTATAGAAAAGCTGAATGATGTTAAATTGCAAGTTGGTTTTATGAGGTGATTGATTAAACTAGAAATAAGCATTATTGATTAGATTACGTTGAATGGTTTCAGGTGAATTAATTATTTATATTTCTTGGTGAAATTTGCAATGAAATATGTTAAATGGTGTTGGTTGAATTATAAAATATTTGAGTATGTGATTATTTTTTTTCTCTTGAGTTATCACTGGGTTAACTGTTGTTTTCGCTTAATTGGGTTATGGTCATGTTGGTTATGGTCGACGCCTAGAGAAAGGAAATCAGGATAGCCCATGTAGGACTATGCAATGACACTCTCCTCTAGCATTCCCTTGAGTTGTTTTATTGCTAGCCTTTGGAAGTGGACTTTTGATATTATGTTTCCTTTGTGTTCTCTTGTTTTTCGTGTTTGGAGTTTAGTGTGTTTCTGTTTGGATGTCCTTGGTTGGGGATCCTTCCTTATTTACTCCTAGCATGGGGGTGGTCAGGTGGAATGTGCTACACACCCCGTTGGGTCCCTTGTTATGCAGTTGTACCATTCAGTGCAGAGTTTGCAGATGCAACTTGATCTAGAGTTCATATGTTACTAGATGTATACTTGTATTCTAGATGTATTTTATGTATTGATGTATCACTCCCACATGCGATGGGAAGACTTATGATGCAATTTTGTATATGTATTGAATGAGTTGTATTAGCAAACCAATGTAATGTATAATCACACCATGTAAATCATTCTAGAACTACAATTTGTAAATACTGTTAATGTTGTGTTGTATTTGTAGAAATATGTAATTTATATTTCCATGTTTAATTTATTGTAAATACATGTATGGCTCTCTTATGGATTATTCTTGTCACATTGTTTATTATTAATGAATGTTTAAATTAAGAAATGTGAATGTATGGGTTACAATAATGGAATTTGATATTACAACTATTAAATTTGTTATGTGATAGTTTGGTTAATGTCACCTCATGTACCCCAAGGGACTTAGGTGTTTAACTTGAAACCATTAGTTATGTTAATTACATTAGAAAACATAGTGTGCATTCTTTATGTTTTTTTAAAAAAACTGTTGCATTTTTAGTTGTCCCTTTGGGGTTTGCACGATGGAGCGTTACACATACTCTTGTAATTTGGTGTATAGCAGAAAATTATGGGAAACCAATATTGATGAAGTCCATTGGTGAGATCATTGGTGAGGCAATAATTGGAAGAGCTACTGAAATGACTCTTGTCCAAGTGACCAAGTTAATAGCACATGATGTCGTGTTTTAAGTGTAGATACTATGAAGATCTCCCAAGAGAGGTATGATAGACTTCTTGAAAAACATAATAGGTTAATTTATGAGTATAATAAGATGAGAGTCACTGCAGCTCACGCAAGCCAAGCAAAAAAGACTTTGCCTTCTCCAACTTCCTCTTATGATTTTCCTTCATAGGATAGGGAGACTTTTTTCTTGAGAATCAAAAGTTTAAAAGAAGAGTTGTGGATGGAAAAGAATAATGTAAAGAGAGCTAAGGAAGAGGTCTCAAAGGTGGCAATTGGCATATTTGATTCAATGTTTTGAAGCATAGGGTTTTCCAGTTGGTTCACAATTTAGATAATGTTTGGAATGTTTATAAGAATATTCATGAATCCCATCTAAGATACACTCGAGTGCAAAATGATTTCCAAAATGATTGGAGAAAATAGAGTGCAAGGGTTGGTGCTTTAAAGGAGATGATGCCAAACATTAAGGAATACCCTAAAGCACCTACACACATCCCTAACTTGATAAAGGAAGTTGACTTATTGGGAGAAATATAAAAATTTCATGGTAAGTTGGGTGTGAAACTTAAAAAAAAATTGAAAATGTTTAAAGAAATGTGGAAGGACAAGGAACACCCAAAATATTAAATGATGAAGGGGATTTGAAGGATTTCACGGCATGGAAGGATGAGTTAGGAGGCTTGCTCTGACATTTCAAGGAAGCTATTAGTCTCACTGATTATACCATGTTGAATAGTGTTTTTGATGACATGACTGGGATTGAATTGAATATGGACACATTTGTTAAAGATGCCAAGGTATTGATTGATGCTGGGGGGTGGGTGCATGAAGATGGGTAGCCAATTTTTGGCCAACTTTTTAAAAAAGTTCTGAAAACTCATAATGCGAGTGTGTTATAACGTGCTCATTTTATGTCCTAGTGTGACGAGCCAGAGGCTCGGCCACAACGAGCCCATAATGCGAGTGCATTATAATATGCTTGCATTATGACCTATTAAAAGGAAGAAAAAAAAATTGAATTCATTCTTGCATTTTACAATGTTTTTTCTATTGCTAGTGGCCAAAACCCCAATTTTTTGCACTCGCATTCTAAGAGGAGATATTTTGCTAAATTCTTCATCAACGATTGTTGTTTCATCATGAGGATGTCACCACGTTAACAAGGAAGTGTGATAGGTAAGGATTTTTTTTGTTGTTTTGAAATTTATAATATGGGGCTGTTTTTTATATTTATTTTTTGAATTTGTAGGAGATGTTAATCAACCTACAAACCCTCCTCAAAATCCTCAAGAAGCACAACAAAAATAAGAGGAATAAAATCCTGAACAAGCACAACAACAACAACATCAACAAAATCCTCAAGTTAATCAACCACAACCTCAATCTCCTCCACCAATCCCTCAACATCCTCTTGGCACTCAACAAAAATTAATGAGGGAAATTGAGAACAATAAAAAAAAATTGAGGATTTAATCAAGAAGTTGAACAATCCAAAAAGTTCAACCATGAAAAGAATGACCCTAGGAACTTCACTAAAATAAATTTTAAAACATGTAGATTCAATCAACAAACAATTAACTAGTTGGCAGGATAGGAGTCGGACGGCTAGGGCTTATTACCAAGATAAATTATCATATAAAGATGTAAAAGATTTAAAACTTACAAAAGGTGATTTGTGCACATTATTCACTGACCCACGATCAAATGTAAATTTCTCCCTCAATGCGAAGAGGTTTCCTATTCATTGGTGCCACCACTAAGAGATTAGGAATTTTTTTGGGATAGGTGGTACATGGTTTTTGATGACCCACCATACAACAATTGTGAAGTCTCACAATATTTCCTTAGGAAACTATACTGTGAGTTTATCTTGAACAAAATCCCAAATTATTTTGATATGAGGGACTTCCAAGAGAGAGGTGGGGAGTTGGCTCAAGATAGACCCAGTGCATAGTAGGATCCTACATAGCAAGGGCGACAACCTCTTGCTAGGCCACCTCATGAGCACATTGTCATCCCTTCCGTCGTGAAGGAGAGTGTCGACATAGAGACTTTGTAGGCCATTAGCTCTTTGACCCAAAGTTTCATCCAACATGCCAGCCCTATTCTACAATGCCATCCAGGGGAGTCTTCAAGTGGTGGGATTTGATCCAATTTGTATCAATCTTGTTGGGTGACTTGTTCATATGACCCCATTGACACTCAGGAGGTTACTAGGCAGGATCCGTCTACATCTATGGAGATGGAAAGGGTAGTTGACATTTTTCATGTGGCCTATAGCATTAATACTCAAGTAAAAGTTAGCATGTTGATTGAATTTAGTTTATTAAATTTCAATTTTGAAATGCAAGATTAACTAATTTAGTTTTATGATTTTAATAAAATTGCAGGATCAAAGTGTTGATATTGGATACACTAACCCCACACCTACTTATTTCTCCACTCCACCTATTGTTGAGGTGTATAACTAGTAAAAAATTATAAATTTATTACATGTTAATAGCATTGTTTTACGAATGGTATTTTAATATGTGATTTTGGATGTTGAATAGGCTAATATTGGAGGTTTTGAGGGAACACCTCCCATTGCCAGTGGATTTAGTCAAACCTACATGTAGGTAATAGAATAAAGAGTTTAACTAATGAATTCCAATTAATAGATTTGTGTAGCTTATATTCATATCGTTGATTACGTTGCATTTCACATCTTTCAAACTCGAAGCATTACTTCAAATTCCATAA
>VDFB02195851.1:0-19991 GCA_007258455.2 Sequoia sempervirens | reverse complement strand
TAAATCACGAAAATGAAAATTTCTTGAAAAGATGTTGAAAATAAAATTTCTAAAAATGGAAAAAATTATGAAAATAGAAAGTTTCCTTATAAAAATGTAAGTTTTTTTAGAAAAGGTCAAGATTTTATTCAAATTTAATTTGGACATATGGGCTATTAATAATGGTATCTATTTTTCAGGACTAAACAAATATTAAAATGGGGACTTTCATATGGATTCGTGCCAAAAGTGGAAAATCTAGAAATGTTCAATTTAAATTTTCAAAAGTGGGAGCTTCCTAAGAATTCATGCCAAAACTATCTACAGCTGGAGGACTTTCTAAAGGGCACGTGAATCTGATCTTGCTGGAGATCGTGGGCTGACATGGATAATATTCATGCATTTAATGCAAATCTTGTCCTCTTTTGAATTTCTCCTGGCCGACCTGTTTTGAGGCCAATTATTATTGTAAAATCTAATTAGGCCGACATGTTTGGGGGGTTCTCTATAAATGGCATCTGTTTGTAGGGTGAGGTGGAGAGGGTTGATGGGGAAATTGTGATTAGAGTAGGAGTGAGAAGCTGAATGCAATTTATGAACAGGCTGATGTATGAGAACATTTAGGTGTTCTTTGGGTTTGATTCAATACAATTGAAGGCATTATGATTTTCTGGTGATCTCTTTTGTGTTGACTTATCTTGCATGGTTCTTATGATTCTATTTTTAAAATTGCTCATGGTTATTAGATTTAGATTTAGATCTGATTCAATGATGTTCATGATTTAATGTTTGAAGTATTTGCAGCAATCCCTGGTCCATACTTTTTGTAGCTAGCTGATTGTTAGTTGCTTTGTAAAGTTAGCCTGGACCTTTATATTCATTGTGTTTGGTTCAATTATGGAGATTTATTCATTTCAGCTGTAATTAGGTTGTCTTGGGTGAATGTTCATGAGCTGAAAATTTTTAAAACCTTAGAAAATTGCACTGTTTCTGTAAGATTGTAGATTAATCTTGGTCAAGCAGAGATTGGTTTAGTTGGGATTGGTCCATTTCAAGTGTTTATCATTTGCATTGTTAATCTTAAGAGTTAGAGAATAGAATCTCTCTAAACCCTTATCTCTTTTGCTATTTATTTTGAATCTAGGTTAGTTTTAGGATTGAAAGCATCACCATATTGTTGCATCTGATGAAAATTCACTTCCAGCATTGTTCATTTGTAAGGCCCTTTGTGATTACCAGCATTTTCACATATTATCTGAGTTGTTTATGCATTGTCATGACCTGACACCCGAGAGACCTTGGGGTGATTTTCAGTGATTTATTGTTGAAAATAACCTTTCAAGAGAGATAGAATATTGCATTATGTCTGAGTTGTTGCTATGCAGAAAACACCATCAACAGATTGGCGCTAGAAGGAGGGCCGAACAAGGTGACATTGCTGGAAGATTGAATGAGCCTTTATGTTGAAAATCTGAGATATGGCAGATCTCAAAATCTGAAAATTCAAGTTCTGAGTCAAGATGGAAAATCAGCGTTATGTTTTTCATAATGGAAACAGTCTTCAGATTGACTTTTTTCAAATCTGTAAGTCCCTGAATGGGAGGATAAATCAATGGAATGGCAAGGGTTTACATCATTGTGCATTTTCAGACAAGTGTAGGCTTCATAATACCTGTAGACACAACGAGTTTGAATGCTTAGCCTTTCTAGACAACATTGAGATGGTCTTGCAAAGGAACCTTTTCATGCAAAATCTGTCTGAACCATTAGCCACCTCAGATCTAGGGTTTATTGATGTTGCAGTTGAGGCATTTACACAGATAGTTGAAGATCAACTTGTTGGTGGTAAGCATTTGCAGGATTTCCTTTCGTCTAAATGGTGCAGAGTCCATGATGCAGCCCATTCAGAATTCATCTGTCGTTCGTGTGCGGATATTATCTTTAAAGTTGGAGAATACCTGGAGTGGAAGGGTGAGTTAAGCAAAGAATGCACTGCAGAAGGGCTGACTACTTCTGAATCCAGGGACGGCATTGCAACTGGTGTTGACGTGACTTTGGAAGGGACCGAGTGTCATGAAGATGAATCTGGGGCATCAAAGATAATAGAGGAACATTCAAGTGAAGAATCACCTACGGAGAACAAGGAGGATGCTCCTGTGGAGGCTAGTCAAGTTCCTTAAAATATAGTGGAGGCTGAAAAAGAGGTTCATGTCCAAGACGAAGATGTGATACAGGCCAGATACAAAGATTTTGTTGCCAGAATTATAAGAGATTGGTCAAGCCTAGGTTTTGGAGTCTACCTAGAGGAGCTGTTGTTACTAGCTTGGTGCAGGATACATGAGGAAGAGCATTCAGAATTCACCTGTTTCCAGTGTCAGACAGTGCTAAAGGAGGTGAAGGAACAAGTACGGCTACTCTTACATGCAAATGATACACCGAGAGATACATCAAACAAGTCTCTGATTGAGGACTGTCAACCAGTGGCTGATGAATGTCTTGAAGAACATGAGGAAGCACTCGATGAAGTGGTCAACGTTACTGATGATTGGGATCAAGAATCTGAGCTAGTGCCAACAGAAGATGAATTCAAGGAGTCTTCTCATTTATCACATTCTGTTTTTCCTCTATATATTGATGAACAAAGCACTAAAAATTCACAGATTTTATGCATTATTGATGAGGTAGCTAATATGGTTCACACTGATGTGCAGGAAAACATGAATGATGTTGAAAACAGAAATGTTGCAGTCAGTATTTGTGAACATGCCCCAGCTTCTCTAGGTGAAAAGTCTCATGTTCATAGTTCTGGAAGTCTTCGATATGAATTTCACTCTGCATCATGTAGTGATTCCTCTAATTCTATCTTGCCTGTTTCAAATGCAAGTGGAATATTGCATCATCAATGGAGACCCCCTGATGACACTATGATCAACTCTTCACAAGTGCAGGATGATGAACACGACACTCAATCTGCATAAATGAAAAATCAGGTTGTTTCTTTCTTTGCTGAAAATTTTGAATCTTGTCAATTTGATTATGGAGATTTAGGAAAGACAACTTGCATATGGGTTAATCATGGTCCTAACGGGTTGCCTCAGTTACTAGTTATTCCTAATCTTGATATGGAGTTTGCATGCTGCAATATGGAGATTTTTTTTTTCTGAATATAAAGACAGGTTTGCATTTCTGAGGACTGTTACCTTCACCTTATTGCTTGTCCATGCATTGATTAATCATATGGGGATGAGTCTCAATTCATCCTATCTGATCATGAGCCACTTTGAGTCTCTCTGTACATAGTGTTGATTTGCATAAATGCAGCTTGGTTTGCTTTTCTTTTGCTTTTTCTGTTTTGTTTTCTTTAGGATAGATTGCTTTAGTTTAGATGGCTTTTCCTTGCTTCTGTTTTGGCTAGTTTAGTTTGCTTTGGGTTTCAGTTTGGTTGTTGTTTCGCTTCTCTGGCTTGGGTTTTCTATTTTCTGGTTGGGGAAGTGTCTTTCCTGTGCAATAATTCTTTATTATCTGGGATTGTTCTAAGTGTTTTATTGATGGACTTTAGTCATGAATTGATGGTCAAAGATCTTTTATTGGTGTCAAGCAGTCTGAATGTCTGATTTAAAGAGAATGGGTCATTGGTCCGACTTGAACCTGAAGTATTCTGAAATATTATATCCTTCACACATTTTAAGAATCTGAAGGTTGCAGTAGGGTCCTTGCAAGGTCTTGTTGGGTGAAAAGTCATATTTCTGCTTCAGTGCCACTGTGGTTCTCAGCCCTGAGTGTGGACTTAACTGTTCACAGGTTGAAATGAAAAGAGGGAAAAGACAAAAGAAAAAAGAAAAGAAAAATATCAAAAGAAAGAAAGAAAGAAGAAGAAGAAGAAGAAGAAGAAGAGAAAATATTGAGAGTCAGAAGAATGATTTCAACTCATCAGGGGTATCTGAATATCTCTACCGGGGCTATGGACGCCTGGCTGGCAGTAGAGCTATGTTCGGGAGAGTCACAACGATAACCCTCGTTTGGCTATGGATCACCGACCGGCAAATGTAGGCTCTATCGTAGGTTGGTGTTTTGGGGCTGGAATCTTTACTTAGCCCAACTTGACCGAGCCGCAATTTCCGGTAGCTTAAGGAAGGAAATGAACTCACTTGCACACACTTGGATTTTCAGTCTATGGAAGTTTCAGTCAGCCTTTGGTCTTGATTTTCTTTAGTCTTGCATTTTGATTTGTTTTCCTGATAGGGAGATCGAAACCAGAGATTCTGGGTTCATCAAAATGCTCTGGAGCATTTTCCCAACGGAGTCGCCATTTGTTGTGCAGTTTTGCACACACGCCCCGCTGAAAGTAGGGACCCTCTTTTCGCTCTGGCTTTTGGTGTGTTTTGGCCCCTTAATTTTACTAATTTCATTGTCTTTGGAGGTCCTTAGATGTTCATCTTGCTTGCCCAAGTGCTTTCCCCAGGTTGCACTTTGAAAAAACCAGGTTCTGAGCAAAATTGGTTTTACCCCAATCCGGATTTTCCTCGGCCCTGGCCCCATTCTCCTGACTGGCCAAAGTCCTGCTCTCAGGTAAAAAACTGGCTTTTATCCGGGCCGATTTTCCTGGCCCCAACCGATTTTCTCCTTCCCCAATTTCTTTGAAATTCGATTTCTTCGCTTTCTCCTCGGTTTTGTCTCAAGGCCCCGGATTTTCCTCCGGTTCCTGATTCTCCTGATTTCTTCGCTTTCCTGCATCGCGGCTAAAGTCCCGGAATTTATGTCGCGCTCGTAAACCGGCCTCAACTGATTTTTTTCGGATTTTTTGCTAGGCTTTGTGCAAATTGAAATACTGGATTAAATTGACGAATTTGATAATAAATGCTCAACACCCCATGCTTAATTTGATATATTACACGGTGTTTCATGCATTCTTGGCTCGTTTTGATGATCTATTGTTGAAATTTTTGCCTTATTCGGTAGAATCCTGTCCGGCTGGTTTTTTCCGGATTCCGGTCTGGAGTCCGCCTGACCTGGATTTTCCCGGATTCTCCCCTTGGTCTGGTTTCCCGAAATGGAATTTTTTCCGAAAATGATTATTTTTACAAAAATGGAATTTTTTAAAGAAAATGATCCTGAAGGAAAATTTCTTGAGATAAAAAATTGAAAATAAAAATTTCCAAAAATGGAAAAAATTATGAAAATGGAAAGTTTCCTTTTAAAAGTGTAAGTTTTTCTTAAAGGTCAAAATTTTATTCAAATTTAATTTGAACATGTGGGCTATTAATGATGATATCTGTTTTTCAGGACTAAACAAATATTAAAAGGGGGACTTGCATATGGATTCGTGCCAAAGAGAGAAATCTGGAAGCGTTTAAATTAAATTTTCAAAGTGGGACCTGCCTAAGAATCCGTGCCAAAACTGTCTACAGCTGGAGGACTTTCTGGAAAACACCTGAATCTGATCTTGCTGGAGATCGTAGGCCGACATGGATAATATTCGTGCATTTAATGCAAATCTTGCCCTATTTTGAAATTCTCCTGGCCGACCTGTTTTGAGGCCAGTTATTATTGTAAAATCTAATTGGGCCGACATGTTTGAGGTTCTCTATAAATGGCATCTGTGCCTCATTTGTAAAGGGAGATTTTTTAGGAATTTGACTAGGCCAGAATTGGCAAGTAGTTTTCAGAATTAGCTGCAGGAGATGAGAGACTTGAAATTGTTATGTAATGCTGGAGAAGTAATGCAATTGGGTTGTTGATTTGGCAAACTTTGTATTTATTTTCAACAGTTTTTATGGTTTCTTGTTCTTGATTCTCAGATCTCAGATGTTAGATGTTAGATTTTAGCTCTTTTACAATGATGGTGAAGTGTTAATGATGTTGATCAATTTTTGGTCCATACTTTTAGCAATTTGCTGATTGTAGATTGCTGTGTAAAGTTAGTCTGGGCCTCACTTCTGTGCTAAGTTCAACTGTGAATGCTTGTTTACATTGCGCCAGTAATTGGGTATGTGAATGAAGGTTCAAAGTCTGAAAATCTCCAGATTTCCTTAGAAGATCGCACCATTTCTGTGTAGTTGCAGGTTTGTCCTTGATCAAGCAGAGATCGGTTTTATTGGGGATCTGTCCATTCGCAGCTTTCATCATTACTGTGGTTGATTTTAGGAGTTAGAATCGAATAGAATCTCTCTAAACCCTTATCTCTTTTGCTATTTATTTTGAATCTGGGTTAGTTTTAGGATTGAAAGCATCACCATATTGTTGCATCTGATGAAAATTCACTTCCAGCATCGTTCATTTGTAAGGCCCCTTGTGATTACCAGCATTTTCACATATTATCTGAGTTGTTTATGCATTGTCATGACCTGACACCCGAGAGACCTTGGGGTGGTTTTCAGCAATTTATTGTTGAAGATTATCTTTCAAGAGAGATAGAATATTGCATTCTGTCTGAGTTGTTGCTGTGCAGAAAATACCATCAACAGATTGGCGCTAGGAGGGCCGAACAAGGTGGCATTGATGGAAGATTGGATGAGCTTCTATGTTGAAAATCTGAGATATGACAGATCTCAAAATCTTATAATTCAAGTTCTGAGTCAAGATGGAAAAGCAGCGCTATGTTTTTCATAATGGAAACAGTCTTCAGATTGACTTTTTTCAAATCTGTAAGTCCCTGAATAGCAGGATAAATCAATGGGATGGCAAGCGTTTACGTCATTGTGCATTTTCAGACAAGTGTAGGCTTCATAATACCTGTAGACACAACGAGTTTGAATGCTTGGCCTTTCTAGACAACATTGAGATGGTCTTGCAAAGGAACCTTTTCATGCAAAATCTGTCTGAACCATTAGCCACCTCAGATCTAGGGTTTATTGATGTTGCAGTTGAGGCATTTACACAGATAGTTGAAGGTCAGTTTGCTAGTGGTAAGTGCTTGCAGGATTTCCTTTCGTCTAAATGGTGTAGAGTCCATGATGCAGCCCATTCAGAGTTCATCTGTCGTTCGTGTGGGGACATTATCTTTAAAGTTATAGAATACCTGGAGTGGAAAGGCGAGTTAAGCAAAGAATGCACTGCAGAAGGGCTGACTACTTCTGGATCCGGGGATGGCATTGCAACTGATGTTGACGTGACTTTGGAAGGAACTGAGTGTCATGAAGACGAATCTGAGGCATCAGAGATAATAGAGGAACATTCAAGTGAAGAATCACCTACAGAGATCAAGGAGGATGTTCTTGTTGAGGCTATTCAAGTTCTGGAAAATATAGTGGAGGCTGAAAAGGAGGTTCATGTCCAAGACGAAGATGTGATACAGACCAGATACAAAGAGCTTGTTGCCAGAATTATAAGAGATTGGTCAAGCCTAGGTTTTGGAGTCTACCTAGAGGAGCTGTTGTTACCAGCTTGGTGCAGGATACATGAGGAAGAGCATTCAGAATTCACCTGTTTCCAGTGTCAGACAGTCATAAAGGAGGTGAAAGGACAAGTACAGCTACTCTTATATGCAAATGATACACATGCAGATGCATCAGACAAGTCTCTGATTGAGGAATGCCAACCAGTTGCTGATGAATGTCTTGAAGAACATGAGGAAGCACTCAGTGAAGCGATCAACGTTCCTGATGATCGTGATCAAGAATTCGAGCTAGTGCCAACAGAAGATGAATTCAGGGAGTCTTCTCATTTATCAAATTCTGTTTTTCCTCAGCTTATTAATGAACTGCACAATGAAAACTCGCAGATTTTATGCATTGTTGATGAGGTAGCTAATGTGGTTCACACTGATGTGCAGGAAAATATGAATGATGTTGAAAACAGAAATGTTGCAGTCATTATTGGTGAACATGCTCCAACTTCTCCAGGTGAAAAGTTCCATGTTCATAGCTCTGAAAGTCTTCGATATGAATTTCGCTCTGCATCATGCAATGATTCCTCTAATTCTATCTTGCCTGTTTCAAATGCAAGTGGAATATTGCACCATCAATGGAGACCCCCTGATGACACTATGATCAACTCTTCACAAGTGCAGGATGACGAACACAACACTCGGTCTGCAGAAATGCAAAATCAGGTTGTTTCTTTCTTTGCTAGAAATTCTGAATCTTGTCAATTTGATTATGGAGATTTAGGAAAGACAACTTGCATATGGGTTAATCATGGTCCTAACGAGTTGCCTCAGTTACTAGTTATTCCTAATCTTGATATGGAGTTTGCATGCTGCAATATGGAGATTTTTTTTTTCTGAATATAAAGACAGGTTTGCATTTCTGAGGACTGTTACCTTCACCTTATTGCTTGTCCATGCATTGATTAATCATATGGGGATGAGTCTCAATTCATCCTATCTGATCATGAGCCACTTTGAGTCTCTCTGTACATAGTGTTGATTTGCATAAATGCAGCTTGGTTTGCTTTTCTTTTGCTTTTTCTGTTTTGTTTTCTTTAGGATAGATTGCTTTAGTTTAGATGGCTTTTCCTTGCTTCTGTTTTGGCTAGTTTAGTTTGCTTTGGGTTTCAGTTTGGTTGTTGTTTCGCTTCTCTGGCTTGGGTTTTCTATTTTCTGGTTGGGGAAGTGTCTTTCCTTTGCAATAATTCTTTATTATCTGGGATTGTTCTAAGTGTTTTATTGATGGACTTTAGTCATGAATTGATGGTCAAAGATCTTTTACTGGTGTCAAGCAGTCTGAATGTCTGATTTAAAGAGAATGGGTCATTGGTCCGACTTGAACCTGAAGTATTCTGAAATATTATATCCTTCACACATTTTAAGAATCTGAAGGTTGCAGTAGGGTCCTTGCAAGGTCTTGTTTTGTGAAAAATCATATTTCTGCTTCAGTGCCACTGTGGTTCTCAGCCCTGAGTGTGGACTTCACTGTTCACAGGTTGAAATGAAAAGAGGGAAAAGACAAAAGAAAAAAGAAAAGAAAAATATCAAAAGAAAGAAAGAAAGAAGAAGAAGAAGAAGAAGAAGAAGAGAAAATATTGAGAGTCAGAAGAATGATTTCAACTCATCAGGGGTATCTGAATATCTCTACCGGGGCTATGGACGCCTGGCTGGTAGTAGAGCTATGTTCAGGAGAGTCACAACGATAACCTCGTCGGGGCTATGGACGCCTGACTGGCAGCGAGGCTCTATCGAGGTTGCTTTTGGGGCTAGAATCTTTACGTAGCCTAACTTGACTGAGCTTGGCTTCTACGGTAGCTTAAGGAAGGAAATGAACTCACTTGCACACACTTGGATTTTCAGTCTATGGAAGTTTCAGTCAGCCTTTGGTCTTGATTTTCTTTAGTCTTGCATTTTGATTTGTTTTCCTGATAGGGAGATCGAAACCAGAGATTCTGGGTTCATCAAAATGCTCTGGAGCATTTTCCCAACGGAGTCGCCATTTGTTGTGCAGTTTTGCACACACGCCCCGCTGAAAGTAGGGACCCTCTTTTCGCTCTGGCTTTTGGTGTGTTTTGGCCCCTTAATTTTACTAATTTCATTGTCTTTGGAGGTCCTTAGATGTTCATCTTGCTTGCCCAAGTGATTTCCCTCGAGGTTACTTTAGAAAAACCCGGGTTAAAGAGCAAAATGCGGGTTTTACCCCAATCACGGAAGTTACAGGTCCGTCGGTTTTCGGATTACGCGCCTCAAAAATCGACTCGTGCAAAAATCAGGAGTTTTAATTGATCAAGATTTTCCGGGTCGTCCGGATTTCCCAATTCTTTGAAATTACGGATTTCTTAGTTTCCGGGTTTTGCACAACGTCCGTTTTCCTTGACCCCAATTCTCTGGATTTCGCCGGTTTAAAGTGCGTGCCAAAGTCAGAATTTTTTATGCCGCTTCCATGAGAAATCGGTCCACTACGGATTTTGGATTTTTAACTGGGCTTTTGTGCAAATTGAAATACTGGATTAAATTGACGAATTTGATAATAAATGCTCAACACCCCATGCTTAATTTGATATATTACACGGTGTTTCATGCATTTTTGGCTCGTTTTGATGATCTATTGTTGAAATTTTTGCCTTATTCGGTAGAATCCTGTCCGGCTGGTTTTTCCGGATTCCGGTCTGGAGTCCGCCTGACCTGGATTTTCCCGGATTCTCCCCTTGGTCTGGTTTCCCGAAATGGAATTTTTTCCGAAAATGATTATTTTTCCAAAAATGGAATTTTTTAAAGAAAATGATCCTGAAAATGAAAATTTCTTGAGATAAAAAATTGAAAATAAAGTTTCAAAATGAGGAAAAATTGAAAATGATTTACTAAAGTTAGGGTTTTCTTCAAAGGGTCAAAATTTCGCTAGAAATTCGAAATTTGAACATGTAGATATTCAACAGTGATATCATTTTTAGGACTAAGCAAATATTCAAAGAGGACTTGCATGTGATTAGAATTTTGCGAAAATGGAAAGTTTAAAGGTCTAATTCCTCAAAATTGGGACCTTCAAGAATCAAATTACTTCCAAAAGCTGTCTCTTCCAATTTGGAGGGACTTTCTACGAAAACCTGATGGGTCTTCGCTGAGATTCAGTAGGCCAGCATGAATAATAATTGGTGCATTGAAATCCTTCTTTGAAATTCCTCTGCAGAGGCTGTTTGGGGCGGTTCATTATTCTCAAAATCTCCATTGAGACATGTTGGGGTTTCTCTATCAGAAATGGCATTGTGCCTCATGTTTGTAGAGTTGCAGATTTGTTGTTGAAATTGGCAGTAATTTTTAAATTTAAAACATGAGGAGATAGAGAGACTTAGAAATTGTTATCCCGTAAATGCTGGAGAAGTAATGCAATTGGGTTGTTGATTGGCAAACTTGCCATTTTATTTTCATGGGTTTCATGGTTTCCTTGTTCTTGAGTTGTCTCCCAGATCCTGAGATCGTGAATCATTGATTTTAGCTCCTTTACAGCTGATGGTAAATGTTGTGATCATTGATGATCTATAAAGTGTAGCGCAGCAATTTGTTGCGTTGCCAGATTCATGTGATTCAGTCGGAGCCTCCCTTACGTGCTTCTAAGTTCAAGCTGTGAATGCTTGTTTACATTGCGCCCGATGGTGGGTAATAATGAATGAAGGTTCAAAGTCTGAAAATCTCCAGATTTCCTTAGAAGATCGCACCATTTCTGTGTAGTTGCAGGTTTGTCCTTGATCAAGCAGAGATTGGTTTTATTGGGGATCTGTCCATTCGCAGCTTTCATCATTACTGTGGTTGATTTTAGGAGTTAGAATCGAATAGAATCTCTCTAAACCCTTATCTCTTTTGCTATTTATTTTGAATCTGGGTTAGTTTTAGGATTGAAAGCATCACCATATTGTTGCATCTGATGAAAATTCACTTCCAGCATCGTTCATTTGTAAGGCCCTTTGTGATTACCAGCATTTTCACATATTATCTTAGTTGTTTATGTATTGTCATGACCTGACACCCGAGAGACCTTGGGGTGGTTTTCAGCAATTTATTGTTGAAGATTATCTTTCAAGAGAGATAGAATATTGCATTCTGTCTGAGTTGTTGCTGTGCAGAAAACACCATCAACAGATTGGCGCTAGAAGGAGGGCCGAACAAGGTGGCATTGATGGAAGATTGGATGAGCTTCTATGTTGAAAATCTGAGATATGACAGATCTCAAAATCTTAAAATTCAAGTTCTGAGTCAAGATGGAAAAGCAGCGCTATGTTTTTCATAATGGAAACAGTCTTCAGATTGACTTTTTTCAAATCTGTAAGTCCCTGAATAGCAGGATAAATCAATGGGATGGCAAGCGTTTACGTCATTGTGCATTTTCAGACAAGTGTAGGCTTCATAATACCTATAGACACAACGAGTTTGAATGCTTGGACTTTCTAGACAACATTGAGATGGTCTTGCAAAGGAACCTTTTCATGCAAAATCTGTCTGAACCATTAGCCACCTCAGATCTAGGGTTTATTGATGTTGCAGTTGAGGCATTTACACAGATAGTTGAAGGTCAATTTGCTAGTGGTAAGTGCTTGCAGGATTTCCTTTCATCAAAATGGTGCAGAGGCCATGATGCAGCCCATTCAGAGTTCACCTGTCGTTCGTGTGGGGACATTATCTTTAAAGTTGGAGAATACCTGGAGTGGAAAGGTGAGTTAAGCAAAGAATGCACTGCAGAAGGGCTGACTACTTCTGAATCCAGGGATGGCATTGCGACTGATGTTGGCGTGACTTTGGAAAGGCCGAAATTCATGAGCCAGATCAGGCATCGAGAGATAATGAGGCCATTTGAAGAATGCTGCAGTCGGATGTTCGCGTTTGACTGTTCCAGGATTGGAAATATGGTGGAGGGTTCGCTGGCGAAGATGTGATAGACCGGATGCAAAACGCGGTACTGCGTTATAAGAGATTGGTCAAGCCTAGGTTTTGGAGTCTACCTAGAGGAGCTGTTGTTACCAGCTTGGTGCAGGATACATGAGGAAGAGCATTCAGAATTCACCTGTTTCCAGTGTCAGACAGTCATAAAGGAGGTGAAAGGACAAGTACAGCTACTCTTATAAGCAAATGATACACATGCAGATGCATCAGACAAGTCTCTGATTGAGGAATGCCAACCAGTTGCTGATGAATGTCTTGAAGAACATGAGGAAGCACTCAGTGAAGCGATCAACGTTCCTGATGATCGTGATCAAGAATCCGAGCTAGTGCCAACAGAAGATGAATTCAGGGAGTCTTCTCATTTATCAAATTCTGTTTTTCCTCAGCTTATTAATGAACTGCACAATGAAAACTCGCAGATTTTATGCATTGTTGATGAGGTAGCTAATGTGGTTCACACTGATGTGCAGGAAAATATGAATGATGTTGAAAACAGAAATGTTGCAGTCATTATTGGTGAACATGCTCCAACTTCTCCAGGTGAAAAGTTCCATGTTCATAGCTCTGAAAGTCTTCGATATGAATTTCGCTCTGCATCATGCAATGATTCCTCTAATTCTATCTTGCCTGTTTCAAATGCAAGTGGAATATTGCACCATCAATGGAGACCCCCTGATGACACTATGATCAACTCTTCACAAGTGCAGGATGACGAACACAACACTCGGTCTGCAGAAATGCAAAATCAGGTTGTTTCTTTCTTTGCTAGAAATTCTGAATCTTGTCAATTTGATTATGGAGATTTAGGAAAGACAACTTGCATATGGGTTAATCATGGTCCTAACGAGTTGCCTCAGTTACTAGTTATTCCTAATCTTGATATGGAGTTTGCATGCTGCAATATGGAGATTTTTTTTTTCTGAATATAAAGACAGGTTTGCATTTCTGAGGACTGTTACCTTCACCTTATTGCTTGTCCATGCATTGATTAATCATATGGGGACGAGTCTCAATTCATCCTATCTGATCATGAGCCACTTTGAGTCTCTCTATACATAGTGTTGATTTGCATAAATGCAGCTTGGTTTGCTTTTCTTTTGCTTTTTCTGTTTTGTTTTCTTTAGGATAGATTGCTTTAGTTTAGATGGCTTTTCCTTGCTTCTGTTTTGGCTAGTTTAGTTTGCTTTGGGTTTCAGTTTGGTTGTTGTTTCGCTTCTCTGGCTTGGGTTTTCTATTTTCTAGTTGGGGAAGTGTCTTTCCTTTGCAATAATTCTTTATTATCTGGGATTGTTCTAAGTGTTTTATTGATGGACTTTAGTCATGAATTGATGGTCAAAGATCTTTTACTGGTGTCAAGCAGTCTGAATGTCTGATTTAAAGAGAATGGGTCATTGGTCCGCCTTGAACCTGAAGTATTCTGAAATATTATATCCTTCACACATTTTAAGAATCTGAAGGTTGCAGTAGGGTCCTTGCAAGGTCTTGTTGGGTGAAAAATCATATTTCTGCTTCAGTGCCACTGTGGTTCTCAGCCCTGAGTGTGGACTTCACTGTTCACAGGTTGAAATGAAAAGAGGGAAAAGACAAAAGAAAAAAGAAAAGAAAAATATCAAAAGAAAGAAAGAAAGAAGAAGAAGAAGAAGAAGAAGAGAAAATATTGAGAGTCAGAAGAATGATTTCAACTCATCAGGGGTATCTGAATATCTCTACCGGGGCTATGGACGCCTGGCTGGCAGTAGAGCTATGTTCAGGAGAGTCACAACGATAACCTCGTCGGGGCTATGGACGCCTGACTGGCAGCGAGGCTCTATCGAGGTTGCTTTTGGGGCTAGAATCTTTACGTAGCCTAACTTGACTGAGCTTGGCTTCTACGGTAGCTTAAGGAAGGAAATGAACTCACTTGCACACACTTGGATTTTCAGTCTATGGAAGTTTCAGTCAGCCTTTGGTCTTGATTTTCTTTAGTCTTGCATTTTGATTTGTTTTCCTGATAGGGAGATCGAAACCAGAGATTCTGGGTTCATCAAAATGCTCTGGAGCATTTTCCCAACGGAGTCGCCATTTGTTTTGCAGTTTTGCACACACGCCCCGCTGAAAGTAGGGACCCTCTTTTCGCTCTGGCTTTTGGTGTGTTTTGGCCCCTTAATTTTACTAATTTCATTGTCTTTGGAGGTCCTTAGATGTTCATCTTGCTTGCCCAAGTGATTTCCCCAGGTTGCACTTTGAAAAAACCAGGTTCTGAGCAAAATCTGGGTTTTTACCCCAATCCGGGATTTTCCGGTCCGTCCGGATTTTCCCGGATTCTGCTCAAAGTCCGGCTCTGTGCAAAAATCTGGGTTTTTGGTCCAGTCCGGGATTTTCCGGTCCGTCCGGATTTTCCCAATTTCTTTGAAATTCTGGATTTCTTCAGTTTTCCGGGTTTTTGCCTGCGTCCGGGATTTTCCGCCCGACCCGGATTCTCCCGGATTTCTTCAGTTTTCCAGGTACGTGCCAAAGTCCAGAATTTTATGCCGCCCGCAGAAATCCGGTCCACCCGGATTTTTTCGGATTTTTTGCTAGGCTTTGTGCAAATTGAAATACTGGATTAAATTGACGAATTTGATAATAAATGCTCAACACCCCATGCTTAATTTGATATATTACACGGTGTTTCATGCATTCTTGGCTCGTTTTGATGATCTATTGTTGAAATTTTTGCCTTATTCGGTAGAATCCTGTCCGGCTGGTTTTTTCCGGATTCCGGTCTGGAGTCCGCCTGACCTGGATTTTCCCGGATTCTCCCCTTGGTCTGGTTTCCCGAAATGGAATTTTTTCTGAAAATGATTATTTTTCCAAAAATGGAATTTTTTAAAGAAAATGATCCTGAAAATGAAAATTTCTTGAGATAAAAAATTGAAAATAAAAAATTCCAAAAATAGAAAAAATTCTGAAAATGGAAAGTTTCCTTATAAAAATGTAAGCTTTTTAGAAAAGGTCAAAATTTTATTCAAATTTAATTTGAACATGTGGGCTATTAATGATGATAACTGCTTTTCAGACTAAACAAATATTAAAAGGGGACTTTGCATATATGGATTCCGGTACAAAAGAGAGTAAAACTGAAGCCGCTTTTAAATTAAATTTTCAAAGTGGACTCATTTAAGAATCCGCCAAACCGGGTTTCATACCGAGGACTCTTCCTGAAAACTCAACTGATCTTTGGCCGAGATCAGAGTCGGCCATGGACAATATTCATGCAGATTGACGCAAATCTTGCCCTATTTCCTTTTGAAATTCTCCTACGACCCGCTTTGAGGCCAGCTTATTATTGTAAAATCTAATCATTTACATGTTTGAGGTTCTCTCATAAAATGCATCCTGTGTCTCATTTTGTAAGGGGAGATTTTTAGGAGTTTGACCAGGCCAGAATTGGCAAGTAGTTTTAAGAATTAGCTGTAGGAGATGAGAGACTTGAAATTGTTATGTAATGCTGGAGAAGTAATGCAATTGGGTTGTTGATTTGGCAAACTTTGTATTTATTTTCGACAGTTTTATGGTTTCTTGTTCTTGATTCTCAGATGTTGGATGTTAGATGTTAGATGTTAGATTTCAGCTCTTTTACAATGATG
Organism: Sequoia sempervirens; assembly: GCA_007258455.2. Lineage (NCBI taxonomy): Eukaryota > Viridiplantae > Streptophyta > Pinopsida > Cupressales > Cupressaceae > Sequoia > Sequoia sempervirens. Next base: position 4,106 of record VDFB02195851.1, on the reverse strand, counting down.
GTGAAATGTTAATGATGTTGATCGACTCCTGGCCCATACTTCTTTAGCAATTTGTCGATTGTAGATTGGTCAGGTAAAGTTAGTCTGGGCCTCACTGTATAAGTTCAACTGCGGAATGCTTGTTTACATTGCGCCAGTAATTGGGTATGTGAATGAAGGTTCAAAGTCTGAAAATCTCCAGATTTCCTTAGAAGATCGCACCATTTCTGTGTAGTTGCAGGTTTGTCCTTGATCAAGCAGAGATCAGTTTTATTGGGGATCTGTCCATTCGCAGCTTTCATCATTACTGTGGTTGATTTTAGGAGTTAGAATCGAATAGAATCTCTCTAAACCCTTATCTCTTTTGCTATTTATTTTGAATCTGGGTTAGTTTTAGGATTGAAAGCATCACCATATTGTTGCATCTGATGAAAATTCACTTCCAGCATCGTTCATTTGTAAGGCCCCTTGTGATTACCAGCATTTTCACATATTATCTGAGTTGTTTATGCATTGTCATGACCTGACACCCGAGAGACCTTGGGGTGGTTTTCAGCAATTTATTGTTGAAGATTATCTTTCAAGAGAGATAGAATATTGCATTATGTCTGAGTTGTTGCTGTGCAGAAAACACCATCAACAGATTGGCGCTAGAAGGAGGGCCGAACAAGGTGGCATTGATGGAAGATTGGATGAGCTTCTATGTTGAAAATCTGAGATATGACAGATCTCAAAATCTGAAAATTCAAGTTCTGAGTCAAGATGGAAAAGCAGCGCTATGTTTTTCATAATGGAAACAGTCTTCAGATTGACTTTTTTCAAATCTGTAAGTCCCTGAATAGCAGGATAAATCAATGGAATGGCAAGGGTTTACATCATTGTGCATTTTTAGACAAGTGTAGGCTTCATAATACCTGTAGACACAATGAGTTTGAATGCTTGGCCTTTCTAGACAACATTGAGATGGTCTTGCAAAGGAACCTTTTCATGCAAAATCTGTCTGAACCATTAGCCACCTCAGATCTAGGGTTTATTGATGTTGCAGTTGAGGCATTTACACAGATAGTTGAAGGTCAGTTTGCTAGTGGTAAGTGCTTGCAGGATTTCCTTTCGTCTAAATGGTGTAGAGTCCATGATGCAGCCCATTCAGAGTTCATCTGTCGTTCGTGTGGGGACATTATCTTTAAAGTTGGAGAATACCTGGAGTGGAAAGGCGAGTTAAGCAAAGAATGCACTGCAGAAGGGCTGACTACTTCTGGATCCAGGGATGGCATTGCAACTGATGTTGACGTGACTTTGGAAGGAACTGAGTGTCATGAAGACGAATCTGAGGCATCAGAGATAATAGAGGAACATTCAAGTGAAGAATCACCTACAGAGATCAAGGAGGATGTTCTTGTTGAGGCTATTCAAGTTCTGGAAAATATAGTGGAGGCTGAAAAGGAGGTTCATGTCCAAGACGAAGATGTGATACAGACCAGATACAAAGAGCTTGTTGCCAGAATTATAAGAGATTGGTCAAGCCTAGGTTTTGGAGTCTACCTAGAGGAGCTGTTGTTACCAGCTTGGTGCAGGATACATGAGGAAGGGCATTCAGAATTCACCTGTTTCCAGTGTCAGACAGTCATAAAGGAGGTGAAAGGACAAGTACAGCTACTCTTATATGCAAATGATACACATGCAGATGCATCAGACAAGTCTCTGATTGAGGAATGCCAACCAGTTGCTGATGAATGTCTTGAAGAACATGAGGAAGCACTCAGTGAAGCGATCAACGTTCCTGATGATCGTGATCAAGAATCCGAGCTAGTGCCAACAGAAGATGAATTCAGGGAGTCTTCTCATTTATCAAATTCTATTTTTCCTCAGCTTATTAATGAACTGCACAATGAAAACTCGCAGATTTTATGCATTGTTGATGAGGTAGCTAATGTGGTTCACACTGATGTGCAGGAAAATATGAATGATGTTGAAAACAGAAATGTTGCAGTCATTATTGGTGAACATGCTCCAACTTCTCCAGGTGAAAAGTTCCATGTTCATAGCTCTGAAAGTCTTCGATATGAATTTCGCTCTGCATCATGCAATGATTCCTCTAATTCTATCTTGCCTGTTTCAAATGCAAGTGGAATATTGCACCATCAATGGAGACCCCCTGATGACACTATGATCAACTCTTCACAAGTGCAGGATGACGAACACAACACTCGGTCTGCAGAAATGCAAAATCAGGTTGTTTCTTTCTTTGCTAGAAATTCTGAATCTTGTCAATTTGATTATGGAGATTTAGGAAAGACAACTTGCATATGGGTTAATCATGGTCCTAACGAGTTGCCTCAGTTACTAGTTATTCCTAATCTTGATATGGAGTTTGCATGCTGCAATATGGAGATTTTTTTTTCTGAATATAAAGACAGGTTTGCATTTCTGAGGACTGTTACCTTCACCTTATTGCTTGTCCATGCATTGATTAATCATATGGGGACGAGTCTCAATTCATCCTATCTGATCATGAGCCACTTTGAGTCTCTCTGTACATAGTGTTGATTTGCATAAATGCAGCTTGGTTTGCTTTTCTTTTGCTTTTTCTGTTTTGTTTTCTTTAGGATAGATTGTTTTAGTTTAGATGGCTTTTCCTTGCTTCTGTTTTGGCTAGTTTAGTTTGCTTTGGGTTTCACTTTGGTTGTTGTTTCGCTTCTCTGGCTTGGGTTTTCTATTTTCTGGTTGGGGAAGTGTCTTTCCTTTGCAATAATTCTTTATTATCTGGGATTGTTCTAAGTGTTTTATTGATGGACTTTAGTCATGAATTGATGGTCAAAGATCTTTTACTGGTGTCAAGCAGTCTGAATGTCTGATTTAAAGAGAATGGGTCATTGGTCCGACTTGAACCTGAAGTATTCTGAAATATTATATCCTTCACACATTTTAAGAATCTGAAGGTTGCAGTAGGGTCCTTGCAAGGTCTTGTTGGGTGAAAAATCATATTTCTGCTTCAGTGCCACTGTGGTTCTCAGCCCTGAGTGTGGACTTCACTGTTCACAGGTTGAAATGAAAAGAGGGAAAAGAAAAAAGAAAAAAGAAAAGAAAAATATCAAAAGAAAGAAAGAAAGAAGAAGAAGAAGAAGAAGAAGAAGAGAAAATATTGAGAGTCAGAAGAATGATTTCAACTCATCAGGGGTATCTGAATATCTCTCACGGGCTATGGACTGGCCTGGCAGAGAGCTATGTTCGTGAGAGTCACAACGATAACCCTCGCTGCCATATGGACCGACCGCGCCGTGGCTCTCATCGAGGTTGCTTTCAGCCAATCTTTAATGCAGCTTCCAACTTGGATCGAGCTTGGCTTCTACTGCAGCTTAAGGAAGGAAATGAACTCAATTTGCACACACTTCTTGGATTTTCAACATGGAAGTTTCGGGCCACTGGGTCTTGATTTTCTTTATGGTCTTGTGACATTTGATTTGTTTTCCTGATAGGGAGATCGAAACCAGAGATTCTGGGTTCATCAAAATGCTCTGGAGCATTTTCCCAACGGAGTCGCCATTTGTTGTGCAGTTTTGCACACACGCCTCGCTGAAAGTAGGGACCCTCTTTTCGCTCTGGCTTTTGGTGTGTTTTGGCCCCTTAATTTTACTAATTTCATTGTCTTTGGAGGTCCTTAGATGTTCATCTTGCTTGCCCAAGTGATTTCCCCAGGTTGCACTTTGAAAAAACCAGGTTCTGAGCAAAATCTGGGTTTTTACCCCAATCTGGGATTTTCCGGTCCGTCCGGATTTTCCCGGATTCTGCTCAAAGTCCGGCTCTGTGCAAAAATCCGGGTTTTTGGTCCAGTCCGGGATTTTCCGGTCCGTCCGGATTTTCCCAATTTCTTTGAAATTCTGGATTTCTTCAGTTTTCCGGGTTTTTGCCTGCGTCCGGGATTTTCCGCCCGACCCGGATTCTCCCGGATTTCTTCAGTTTTCCAGGTACGTGCCAAAGTCCAGAATTTTATGCCGCCCGCAGAAATCCGGTCCACCCGGATTTTTTCGGATTTTTTGCTAGGCTTTGTGCAAATTGAAATACTGGATTAAATTGACGAATTTGATAATAAATGCTCAACACCCCATGCTTAATTTGATATATTACAC